>JAVYIG010016481.1:0-30942 GCA_035222895.1 Strongylocentrotus droebachiensis | reverse complement strand
GTTCAGTCGACTTTCAGAAATTTCAAGCTGCTTTTTTTTCCCAGCATGAAATTGCCCACACGAAAGCTAGCTTTGGTTAATGAATGCCGACGAAAACGTGAGCAGTATACTGTTTGTATTTCACGCATTTCATATGATACATCTCTCCTACGACCGTGGCATATACATGCATGTGCCTGCCCTAAAGTTCCGATCTCACAAGTACCTGGAGTCTTTCCCTTCCTCTTCAATTTCTTTTCCACGTATGAATTGTGTGGGTATGGTGTGGGCGGGCTCATCCGCGTGCGCAATTTCGCTTTCCATACCGTTCGCATCAAACGCGCGACGTCTTGTAAATATATCATGATGCTTGTAAGCTTCTAAAGTCATTTTGAAATGAGCATGCAGCGCCGAACTGGACTGACTCCTATACGTTTTTCAGTTTCCGTGACAACCTGAGCCGGGGAAAGACACGATGAGAGATTGCTTACATGTTCAGTGAAACTCGTATACAGCCCTTGAATATGATGCTTAGAATATAGCTGACTCCGAGGCGGCAGAAAACTCAACTCTTTGCAGACTCTCGATTAGAACCCAGCGATCCGTCTAATACATTCTATCAATTATTCAAAGTGTTCGTTTCACACCATAATTGCCTCGTGCGGTTGATATGCGGACCTCGCTTGTCTGAAACTCCGAAGGCACACGCCATTATGAAAGAGTGATCGTCGTTTAGCTTGAATGAGTATGGTTTATTCATTATCAAGATGAAGACATCAGGTCACCCACCCGTGGATGTATTGTTTAGGGCATAAAGTTATTTTATATTCAACTTTTCATCGTGAATTCAACCTAGGATGCATTTCATTCAGCTTCACCTGACATACACCCATCATTTTTCTAACGCTTTCTTCTCATTATCGTTAACCCGAATATAGTTCCGTGACCTCGTTGACTATCCACAATCGATGAATGCGTCATCATGACTTTGAAGGTCAATCGCAGGAAGAAAAAAACCTTGTTTGAGAAAAGGATTTCACCGAATACTAATTCTTTGTATTATCGACGAGAATGGGAGATTATTTCAATCCTTGATTATGTTGGATGGTGAATGCGATGAACATGAAGACGAAATTAAGTGCGGTGTTAGTTTTCTAGTTCAGCGTTGCACGTTTTGCGACTACTTTCCGTTTGACTTAAGTTACTGACTAACAATTTAGACATCTTGGAGAGGTATGTAAATCCGGGCTCCGAACAAGTTACGTGTTGAGAATTGCGACTGGCTTCTATTATCACATTCGATTGAAGTTTTTGCTTGGAGGGGGACACAATCTACAAGAAAAATGCTCGTTTCGTCTTCATTTATATCGCTTTTTAAAAACACATAACCACGAGTTTATCAATCTACGAGGGATCTTGAAACGGCACGCAGTTCTAAAATTGTCTTGCACATCGGAGCAGTCAACTGACCGGCTACTACCGTCCTCTTTTGTGAATTACCTGCATGTGCCCCTGTCGTTCATTAATGAGAATCCGCAAAAAATGATGTCGTGAACCCGACTTAATGAGAGGCCTCGAGATTTTATAATTCACGTCATCGCGCCTTGATTGCTTGTTGGTAAGGAGATTAGCATCAAGTCATATTCCTGAGTTACAGGTGAATATTCGATGATGTGTGAGTCATTTCAATACGTGTAAGGCAATATACTTATCGCCATGTTCATCAAGTTCACATATGAATACGGTTTCGATATCGAGACGCATGTATTTTGACACCGGAGTCAGAAATCAGTATACAGAAGGGAATGTCTATATTTTCTAGGAATTACAATTTTGGTGAAAAAGTCGGGAATACAGAATTCGAACTAAATAAGTCTATAAATTGTATGAGTACAAAAGCTACTTCATGTACCAAATTGATGACGAAAGCATACACTTGGAGGACACTGAACAAAAATGAGTTGGAGTTCATGGCAAAGGAGCTGGTCATTTACTTTTAAACGTCACTTTCTTTTCGCATCTCTAGAATTCAACTCGGAGATTGATTATGACTTATACCTACGCACTATTGTATGAACTCTCACATTAGTTTGTACTTCAAAAAAATATTCAAAATCAATTTAACGCTCCCATTAATTTGTACTTCAAAACTAATTAAAACTAGCTAATCAATATAGAACGTCGATTTTAGAATTGACGTGCAACGCCTGTACAATTCAAATGACTCTGACATAAAGCGGTGCCAGAAAGAGCAATTGTAGATTCCACTTCCGACAGTACCCGCAGGAAAGTGATTATCGACAGCGTCTGCGCGTGAGTATGAATTCTTGATTAAGGAGGACCCGACGTCTTCGGTTACTGAACCGTAAGTTTCATCATTTTGCTTGTCTGCAGCTGATTTAAGGCTTGGCTGACATTTTGTAATGGTTTGTTTTAATAAACTGACATTCCCGTCTGGACAGACTTTATTTATGACTGACGCTCTACCCAATGGTATCAATGGACGTCGTGGTGTCGAACACTGTCCGACCTTTAGCCTTGCGATGCATACCCTCATCTCTTCATCAGTGTTCATTGGCTGAATCAACTCTGTAACAAGCGGTGCTATATAACCTCCAGTGCCTTTTATTTTATGAATGGGGTGTAGAGAAGGAAATATCTTCTACGAAGAAATATTGGAGACACTTTTTCTTCTGTGAACATTTCAGTTGAAAAATAGAATTTTCAGTATTATCTCGCTTCACACAGCAATCTTACTTGCTTTGTATTTCATGAATTTAGCGGGGAGTCTCAGACAGAGTCCCACACACTTGATTAGCTGTCTTTTAATTTGAAGTCAAAGGAGGCGACAATAATTCTCCCTGGATAAAGGAAACCTTACATCATTCACCATGCTCTTCAAGTCCATTCTCATCGCGGGTTTTCTCTGCATCTTCATCATCGGCGTCTGTGCCAACGCCTTGGTGATCTTGCTATCCTTCAAACCTGGAGGAAACACCAATGTCAATGTCAACGTCAACACGATCAACACGTACATTGTCAACATGGCCGGCGCGGACTTGCTTTACATATTCGGCTGCCTGTTCTACACGCTGACGAACTACAACCAAGATGGATGGCTCTTTGGCGACATCGGCTGTCGGTTGATTCTCAGTATCGACGTCCTCACCATGCACGTCAGCGTATATATCCTTACGGTGATGAGCATCGAGCGCTACGTGGCCGTCGTACACCCGATGTTGTCGCTGAAGTACCGGAGCGTCTGCTTCGCTCGCCTTATCGTGGTGGTCATCTGGGTGTCCGCCCTGGTGCTGGCGTCGCCGATGGTAGTCGGTATGGCATTGACTCGTGTTCACGCCGGCAAAGGATCTGTGAAGAACACGTGCGCTTGGACGCTGAACGGTGAAGATTCTCTGTCTACCTACATGATTTCTGTGTTTCTTATCACCTTCGCCATCCCGTCCATCATCATGGTAGTCGCCTACCTACTCCTCATGGCCCATTTTTGTCAGGTCAAGTCGGAGCGTAGCGGCAGTCAGCAGGTACGACGGTCGAAGCGTCGCGTGGCGCAGATCGTGTTCCTGGTCGTTCTTGTCTTCTGGATATGCTACACCCCATTTTGGGTCTACCAACTTACCGTCCTACATGTTGACAACTTCGATCCTAAGCAGATCGTCGGACTCATCGCCCTTGTCATATCATACCTCAACTCTTGCGTCAACCCCTTTCTCTATACGCTCTTGCCGAAGAGGTACAACGTCTGGCAAAAGATGAGGAAGCAGAGTTCATTTTCCGCCCCGAAATACCGTCTTACGGGTAGACCGGAAGTGTGCGATTCTCTTTGAATCTAATGGTCTCGTACCTTATCAACCATCCTGAAGATGATTTAAAACGTCTGAAAAAGTTGGCATGAGTGAAAACAGGAAAAATGAAGAAGAAAAAAACAAAAGATTTCTAAAATATTGAGATGGATCTGACAAATCATAAGATGGATGAAAGTTTATATTTCTTTAAGAAAATATCGTTGATAAGGTGTCCATGATGTGTAACATAATTTCGTTATGCTAATAAGACTAGTGCCCAATCCATTTGTTTTCTTGTTTGCATAATGTTCTCTCACAAGAGAACAAGTTTATTATAATACATATTAAACTTGAGTAAAGGAATATTTGAAATAAATTAAATACACAACCATTTGAACTGCTCTCACAAGAGAACATGTTTATTATAATACATATTAAACTTGAGTAAAGGAATATTTGAAATAAATTAAATACACAACAATTTGAACTGCTTGAACATCTAATTGAATGACAATAATGTAATTACTAAATAATCAATACTTACTGTACCCGTTAACATATTGGAAAATAAGTGTCATTGCAATGTATTGAGTTGTGTTATAGAAAGAAAATGGCGCGCTTTTTCATTTTCACTCTCAACGTCATTGTGGAAACGTGCGAAGCTTAATTGAATGCGAGGGTAAAAGCAATGTGTGAATTATATCACCTTCTTAAGTGACGAGCACTTCCAGTGTCTTATTCAATTATTGAGGTAATTCCTTACAGTGGCACTTTTCAAAACGATTTTTTTTCTTCTTTTCTTTGCCTGACATCAGGGGAAGCCTTTAATGGTAGGATGGTGAAGGGAATATTGACTTTTGTTTTGTGGTATTTTGTCGTTTTGTTCGCCAAAACGGTTACAGTTTTCACTTTTTTCATTAAAACTGGTGACTCATCACTTTCTTTATCGAAGTTATCAATTTATCAATTTCTTTATCGAAAGTGATAAAGTCACGACTTGCTTTAATGAAAGAGCATCTGTCATTGCAACGAACACAAATTGAGGCAATTCTTCTGCACTCTTCAAGGGAAAAGAAAACTCCCATCAAAGTTCATTAAATCTCATTCTTTATTAATTGAAATGCACCTGGTATTTTACGAAGGTGATGGATATGACTTTAAAGGGGTAACTCAAGCAAGAAATCAGGCACTTTGTGAGCCTGAGTGGAAACGACCAGTATTAGTAGTTCGCAATATAACACACGCTTTATATCACTATATACAAACTGTATTTAAAATCCATGTATCTTATAATGTACACATCAATTGGAAATTGATAATTGTGCTTGTGTTTCGTGGTATTTCTTTGCTGTGCCAGGTTTTGCCTTACAAACAGTACTGTGTGTGCTTTGAGGATTTGCGACTTGCGAAATGAAAACTCTGACAAATATGGATGCACTAATACTCATGTATTTTATTTTACATTTATCAATCGCACAAGAACAACACTTTTTAGCTAAATTATTATAGTATTTTGTTTCCTTGAATGCTTAGTCGGACTATGGTTTATCGAGTGTAAATTGTGTATAAAATAGAAATGCAAAAAAAAAACGCGCAACAGAACAATACGGCACCTTGCAAGTAGCAGATGTTATGGATATTTTTGGGGAATAATGTCCGTGTTCTGTCCATGGTGATAAGGATGGATGTTAATTGAGAAACTTTGAAATTGCGGGTACAAAGCGAATCAGAATCTCTCGCTTTCTTTCAAATACCGCCATACTGTCTCCATGTAAAAAGAATTTATAGTTTATATTTCCTATGCCATCGTTTTAACTTACAAATCAACGTTTTAAACTATATTTCCATGGGAGACCGTAATAGAAAAACAGGACAAAATAATGCGTTTATCTAAAAATGATGTCGCTATTGCCATGCTTTTCTTTTCTTTGATTACTGCATTCAAGTCACAATTATAAGCACTGTCGGATATATATATATAGAGAGAGAGAGAGAGAGAGAGAGAGGGAGAGGGGGAGGGGGCATAACAGCTCAAAGCTCTCTTTTAAAACCAATGTAGTATATACAAATTACGTTTTAAAAAAGAGTGTCCCGCTTAAACTTTTGACCGTAAGACACGTTGAAATCTTATAACCTTCTTGTTTTTCTTTTCTTTTCTTTCCTTTTCGTTACTTCTCTGAGTTTTTTTTTCGTTTGTTTGTTGGAAATTCATCAAAACGTGCCCTTTTGACCGCCCATTATGAAAGTTCAAATGTTTACGATGTTTTCCAGGAAAATTTCATAGTAAAGAATGGCTATTTAGTTTAAATTATACCAGTATAAATATTGAAAGGAAATGCGTTTTATACTATTTTGTCGTAATTTCCATGACGATAATACTTTTTTTGTTTCCAGTGTGTACGCTTTCTACCAGCATAAGCAACACAAGCCGAGAAAATAACAAAGAATAATTCATGAGATAAATTTCATACCGTAAACCCTCGTTATTTTTTCAATTAAAAACATGAAGGTCTAATCTCAAATTTCTGGATTAGATATTACATATTTTTCATTCTTTAGTCATTCGACCTCCGATAAAGTACTACATCGCCGACTACTCTTAAATGTGCAAATGGAGAAGCTGTTTAACTTTGTACTAAGATAAAGCTTTTATTCATTCATTCAATTCAATGTATCTATTTTTCCAATGTAATTTCAACATGGACATTTGTTTCGTTCACATTTGAATTGAAGGCTCGGACAGAGTTTACAAAGAACATAATATAGGATACCAAATGTGGATACATTTTGGTGATGACAAGATAATAATCGTACATAATACTGATTTTCGTTTGTTTTCTAAAATTACATAATTCAGCATTTACCACTAAACACAAAGAAAATTTAGCTTTTAAAACTTCATTGTTTTTGTGTTTAAACTGAGGGTTTAGATTAAAATGAAAATGATGCTCGTTTGAAATCAGGGTTAAGCTCAACGATATATGTGTTCCAAACATTTCGATTTATTGATTTTTGTCCTATGTTCTGTACAAAGCAATGTTTTAAGAGACCATGTTTTTCTTTAATCAGATCAGAACTTTAATTTGTAAAGTGCGCCGTGGTAAAGTCTTTTTTATACTAAGTTTTTTGTACTCTATTATTATGTCAGATTGATACCAGCTTTTTACATCCCATGTACATAAAATGCTTGTATAACATAATGAGTTTTCTTTGATCTGAAAATATGAGCAAATTACAACTAATTAAATGTCTAAATTGGCTTTTTAATTGCTGAAGTGACCAAGTGGTAGGGGTTAGATGTTTTTTTGTTTGTCTGTTATATATTTTTTTTTTTTTTGGGGGGGGGGCACATTTATAAACTATCCCTCTAGCGATGACCTTCAGTTGTCTAATCTTATGTGATGAGAGTGAAGGGTAATTTTGCTAAACCCCCACGAGACCAACTGCTCATGATCTAAAACAGGCACTTTGTTTTATCTTTTCTTAAGTATTTATTTGTTTTGTTGGTCACTTGGACCTCGTTGGCTTGTAGTCTACTGGGTTGTCCCTGTCCATTTGACTTTTGTTATCTCTTTTATATCTTATGTCAAACTATTTACACAGGGTATTGCAAACAACAGTGTGTATTTTTATATCCAACATTTATTGTGATACATGCGATATGATTAAAAATGCAAAGTGAATGTTAATTTGTTAATGGCTTTTAGATTTAAACAATATTTTCAAAATGTAAAATGTTTCTTTATTGATAAGCAGTCATAAACGTGTTCAATGTTTTGGTATTTGAAATGCGTGAATATATATATATTTTTGTCTTTCATATATCATTCATATAAGATGTATATTCAATATTTTCGCGTGTAACACTTTATTGAATAAATTCACGATTTTAACGAGGAGAACACACGGAGTAAGTAATATTCTGTTTAGTACTCTTTTGACAGATTCACGTACACTGCCATTTACACTGCCCCCATGTGTCGACAATCGTTTCCCACAATACTTCACCAACTGCACGACGCGCACGTGGGGTTGCATGGATACAGGAACGAGAAATCACTCTATGTACGCCTTCACCGAAAGATGGTGCAATTGATAATATGTTACAGCAATGGTAGCGATGGCGGGAAAAAATACCCTGCCTTTAAAGAGAAAGTCCACCTTGACATTAAACTGGTATTAATAAAAGCGGAAGTATATTAGAGAAACACATTAGTGACAGATTGAGGAAAAATAAGAAAGTTATGAATATTGGAAGATGTAATTAATAAGACCACATTTGCTCTTTACTGGAAATACAATAAATCCCCCTGTTTTTAGTTAGTGAAAAAGGAAAACATTAACATAGGGGTTGAGTATATAGACATGAAAGGGTTATATCAAAAGTGCATGTATGATTTACATTATTATAAGAGAAAGTAGCAATTTATGAAGATTTTACTACAAAGAAATGGGAGAGGACCTGTAAGATAAGTCGCCAAGTTTGAGAATTTGTGTTTGAACGACTGCAACTTCACATTCCTATTACTCAAACTTTTTCTGATCTGTTTAAGTCTTTTTTTCTTCCTGTTTCCATTAAATAAACCCAATTTAATATCAGGTTGGGCTTCACCCTTATTTTTAATAGCTAGAAGCCTCTTGTTCATTGCATATAAATTTTATACTCAATACTTTAAAAAATATTGTTTACTCCTTTTATAAGCAAACTTATTTTTGCACTTCAAATTTTTCTCTTATAATGCGAAAGGAAAAGAGGAGATAAATTACATGACACATCGTACCCTTGTACTTATCTACAGTGTGGTAATTCCTATCATATTTTTATCCGTATAGGCTTTAATTAAATCCATTTGATCTTTATAACTACAAGATACGTAAGTCACTAATGCATTTCCTGCTTTATTTTGTACCATGAATATCTGTAATTGACGTCTCCAGAAAAGCTATCTTACGACATATTTTCCCCAATGTCTTTCTAGGTTCAAGAGGTTCCCCGAGCCCTCACAGACTTGCCTTATGATTCTTTACGCACTCGATCTGCAGAATGCATATTGAAGAGCTCTTTAAAGAGCCACTCTAACCCAACTAGCATAGCCTTTCAAAACATAACTACACCTCTACTTATTAATATTCCAGCCTCTGATTTTTTAGATAATCTCTAAATTGACCACAAAATTGAAATAGCCATCCATTTTTCACAGTTCTCACGCTTGCTGGGCTATGCCCCTCGAAAAAAGGTAATACGGTCACGTGGCTTGATGACGCATTTGACGTCATTGCGGGCATGTCCGATTTGACAATTTCATAATTTCATAATTAGGAATGACGAAATTGCCAGAAACGTACTGGGATTATCAAGTGCATATTATTTTTTCGGATAAATTTTTTTTTTCCTGCAATTGATATCATAGTTTGCCTTTTTAAAGACATTTTAATGCCTAAATCACCCTCCTTTTCACCGGAGAGGCGCCTGCAGTGACGTCAAATGCGTCATGACCGAAACTGGGCTTTTTTCTGCGCGTTCTGAGTCGTCATTTTTAAAGCTAGATTCCAGAATTATTGATGATTTCTAAGAAAAAAAATCATTGTCATGTTCGGAATCTTCGTCAAAAATTATTCTACAATTCTTTTTTGTTAGCCCGTGTTGGTTAGAGTGGCCCTTTTTTTCGCCTTGTCTGAATTTCTCAATCACTCTCTCTTTGTCTCTGTTTCTTTGTCTCTGTCTCTATTTGTCTCTCTATTGTCTCTATTTCTATCTTTATTTTACCCCCTCTCTCTCCCTGTCTCTCTCCCTCTCTATTTCTCAGTATCTGTCCCCGTCTGTCTGTCTGTCACTGCCTCTCTGCATGTGTACCTGTCTCTCTCTTGCTAATTATTTTTTCTCATTTCTCTTCCTCTCCTGTCTTTCTTGCAATGTGACTCCGTCTCTCCCACTTTCTCACTACATGACTGTCTCTCTCTTTCTCCCTCTCTCTATATATATGTCTCTCCCTCCCTCTTTCTCACTTTCTGCTTCTCTCTCTCTCTCTCTCTCTCTTTCTTATCTCTCTTTTTTTGTAATCCCTCTCAGTCTGTCTCTCTCCTTTAATCTTTCCTTGTTGAAAAATACATCACAAAGCGATGATTAAGGCAGCTCAGTCTATAAAATGCAATTCGTCATAACATTACGTACATGATAAACATCATGTTAATCGAACAATCAAATTTAACACCGTGACACTATTAACATTTTCTATATTCTTTTGAAACATTATGAGGGGGAAGAAAAAAAAAAAGTTTTTACCATTACGCCGGCCACATTTCCGACATTGACAACAAATGCATATCCGGCGAACAGGTGCATATTGTATTTAATAATCACATAGTCTGCATAAACTTACGTGAAATGTGCATGTAATGTACTTCACAATCCTGTATAATCCGCACATAATGGCCCGGTCCCACTGGCCGATGGACACAAAACGTATGCATATAGGACACAGCGGACGAGCAAAATTTCGGGGATGGCTCCGTCCGTTTTCATCCGCTCCAGAAATGGACAAAATTTGCGAAAATTTGCGAAAACAGAACGGAAAATAACGGACGTGGGTAGTATGTAGCGGGGATGTTAAACGGATGTTCATCGGAAGCCTAGCGGATGACAGCTTTGAATACTTTATATACGAGATGCATACGCTTACATCCTTTCTATTTCCGTGCTACTAACGATGTATAGACATTCCATGTAGCTTATCTTTCCTCCCTCTTTCCGTTTTCAGCTGCAGCGGATGTGAGTTGCGAGGATGCCCAGAGGATGCAGAGAGGATACAGCGGACGTTTAACGGATGATAACGGACATAGAACGTTTGTTGCTCGTATTTGTCGCGGATTTACATCGTACACGGCGGAAGTTCATCCGTTCAAAAAGTTTTGTGCAGCTCAAAACTTTTTGCGCGGATGAAATCACAGTGGACGGATGCTCGATGGATAGAGCGTATGAAACACGTATGCAATGAGTACACAACGGATGCATATAGCGTTTCCCAACGGATGGCAAGATTGTTTACGTTTTACATCCTCTTTGCATCCGTAAGTGCAGTGGGACCGGGCCTTTAGACAGAATTCTAAATTCGAAAGAGCATTGAGAGAGGGCCTACATGTACGGTTTCGAAATGTGCTGAAGAGAAACGATATATTACTATTCTTTTTCTTCTTTTAATGTTTTTATTCACATATTTTTTTCTTCTTTTCCTCCTTTTCTTCTCCTTTTTTGTTTTCTTCTTCTTTTTGTTATGTTATTGTTAAAATAATTATTATCATTGTAATAATCATTATCATTATTATCGTTATCATTGTTGTTTTTATTACTATTTTTCATTATAATTAATTATTTTTATTACTAATAGTATTATTATTACACCGGTTATTTCTCGATTTTCCTTATTTAGAAACGAATTATAAACATTGTGTACGAGAAAAATCTCTTTGCACAATATGCACTATAATTGGAGAATCCTCTTATTATGTAACTATTTTGCTGCAATAATAACAAGCACAGGACAATCTTGTTTTCCATGGGATAATTGAATAATTGTTTTCCACCATTCTGAAGAAAAGAAAAACACTAGAATGAATACTATTTTGTATTTTTGACTTGATTAACCCCCCACAAAAAAAAATCTTTGTAAATCGGAGATGTACAGAGCAAATGACCATACACTGATGTTACTGGTATACTAGGCTAAATGATTTGTAATAATAAAAAGAATATTAATTAGTGCAATTTATCTCCCTATAATATCATTTGCTTTAAGTACTGGGTCGGGAATATCTATCTCGCTTTCTAAAATCTATTTCCTCTTGATTCATATATGCCTCACTATTTTTCGCAAGAACTTCTCTCCTTCTACCACCTCTCCCTCTTTCTCTCTCTCTCTCTTTCTTTCTCTCTCTCTCTTTCTCTCTCTCTCTTTCTCTCTCTCTCTCCTCCTCTCTCTCTGTCTCCCTGTGTCTCTGTTTCTTTGTTTCTCTGTCTTTATGTTTTTCACGCATGATCATCATGATCATGACATAATTTATAGCATTATCGATTGTGATTTACGCGATAGGTTGTCACGGCAACCCTACAATTGATGACAAATTAATGGAGCTTTTGTGGCACAAGCAAAAACACATTAAAGAAAACTTCTTTTTTTTCCATTATAAAACATTCACTGTTCGTACACGCTACTCTACGTGATATACATCAAAGTTTTTCAAGCGTGTTAGGTTAACGTCAGAAATGTCTGTTGTCTGTCTCTATTTCTCTCCTTCCCAGTTTACTTGTCTAATTATTATTATCATAGACCCCTCCTCCCCAACCCACATTCTCATTTTCTCTTTCTTTTACATCCTCTCTGCATCTTAACCTCGCTTTCTTCTTAACCTCTCCCACCTGAAGTTAAAAGTTGCATTATTCATTGAATCTCCGGTATTAAAACCAGTGAGTCACAAGTAATCGGTGTCTGTATAAAGAGCTTTTTACATTTTAGACTGTAGATTTATTCTCATTTATTACTTTTCTCAACTCCCCCTTTCTCTCTCTGTGTATGTCTCTCTCTCTCTCTCTCTCTCTCTCTCTCTCTCTCTCTCTCTCTCTCTCTCTGTATGTCACTGTCTCTCTCTGTCTCTCCCCCTCTCTGTCTCTCTCTCTCTCTCTCTCTCTCACTTTATATCCCCGCTATGTCTCTGACTCTTTCTGCGTTCGAGTCCAAGTATGGAAGCCCCTTTTCAAACTATACTTTGTTTTTCTTTCTCTATATTTGGATGATATATTCTCCTTCCTTTGTTTGCCCTGATATTTCTATTTGCGACCCTCAAAATAAAAAGAGAGTCCATTTTCCTCATCTCGGCACAGACATAAAATCCGCACCTCATTTATTTCTCGTGACCCTCTTACTCGCGAACTGGCTATTTTCCACCATGGTGTAAGCGATATCAATTCAAAATATACAAGAAAATACACATACTCATATTTCACTCTTTGGGGCATCGACCCCCGAATTCAAAGAATATGCCCAAACGACCCTGGATCACTCAACCTCAAAAGAGCTAAAATATCTTCCATTTTTGACACATAATCCGAAGCCATTCAGACCCCCATGAGCTCTGCAATTAGGAAAGTATAGCTGTGGAAACTATATATACATTTGCAGGAGCGACGTATACAAACATTTAAAGGGGTCGTAAATAACTCTTGAATTTGTTTGTAAATTCAAAATTGCAATAACACGTAAAGCAACATAAGAAGCATCTTTCTTGTTAGATGTTGAGTCACAATAGTAGGCCCATAGAATTCAGCTCAGTTTAAATTCAATTCAATTCTTTCAAACTATCATTTTTTTTCTGTTTCTATTTGTTCCATAAAAAAATTATTAACGATCGATGCGTATATTCAACTGAAATATTTAAGTCATACAGAGAATTTGAAATACTAATAATGAACCAAATTAATATGCTACCTACATTTCTTAAGGGGCAGAGAAAAATCCATGACAGATTTCAATACGTACAGATTCCAGATTGTGAGTGCTATTCCGTCTCATCCTGTGTTCACTTACGGATATCATTACATATTCAAATGAAATGGGGTACATGTTGTATATTATCTAATCGGCTAAAAATGATCTTCCATCCCTTGCCAATTCAGTATTAGAAAAAAAAAACATGGCAAAACATGAATGTAGGCTCAGGCTGCTTATCATTATCTATGTCCAATAAGGCATGCCCGTTTTTGAGACGATCGTTATACCTAGGGCTGTCCCAAAACATGTTATAGATTAACATTTTCCTAGAATAGATTAAATTAATTTGAAAGAAAATGGTTACAATAAGGACTAACAGATTTAGGGGTAGGGGAGCTAATCCGGCCCACCCCCGCCCATTTAAAATCATAGTGATATACTTTTATTTTTTTTGCTACATTTTGACCTACTTTGCCCCCTCTTGTAAAAGAAATCCCTGAACCGCTCCTCACTAATGAAGAGCACGCACAATAAGTAACAAATAAAGGAAAGGAAAGGTAGACTCTCAGTCGTAAATAAACCACAGCACGTTATGGCAATAATAGCGGTCGTCAAGTATATGCTGAGTAGCTATTGTATGCATTGAAGACTCTTGTCCAACTCTTGTCCAACGTAAGGCAAGCTTCATATTGAATGCTGTTGAAGGATGTTATTTGAAATAGTTTTACGAAAACACTAGGGCTTCATGGGAAGCCAACCCCAAAAATATACTCTCTTAAAAAAAAAAAGTGAATTTTCACTCTATTTTCACTTTCTTGGGAGTGACGTCCGTGATCACTTGTTTAGGAGTGACAATCGATTGACTTTAGAGTGCTCTCTAAGAAGAAAAGAGTGAATGTTCACTCTATTTTCACTACATTTTCACTCTCCAGAGGAGTGACGTCCGTGATCACTCGATTCTTTTTAGAGAGTACCCTTGATATGATTATGTAAATGTAAAAATATTATTATTTGGACACTAATAATTACAGAGGGGATTACAGCCGTACGGCGTATTTGACAACCCAAATACATAGAAAAATGCCGGGGGAAAAGGCTGTTCTTTATACACAACATTATAAAATAGAATCATGCATTACCCGAATACAGTAGAAATCCTTTTTTATTTATTTGTTTATAGATCTGGTAGCTCTTGTAACTCATCCCCTTTTTCTTCTAATCAAATAATCCCTTCCCTACCCCCTCCTTCCCTCGCTTCTTCCCACCCCCTCTCTTTCTCTCACTCTCTCGCTCTCTCTCTCTCTCTCTCTCTTTCTCTCTCTCTCTCTTGAGCCGTCTAGCCCTCTCCCCCTTTTTTCTTTCTTTCTCTGATTTTATTCATTTCTATCCCCACCACCACACCCCCCCCCCCCTCACTCCGTGAACGGAGAGATACCATGCGTGTTCCCAAACTCGCCGGCTCTTAACAAAAGAAAAAAGTCTACCCGTATTGACTTTACACACCGGACTTTTGCTGAAAAAGGGGGGGGGGTGCTGAAAAAGGCTCGTATAACAAAAGAAAAAGGTCGACCCGTATTGACTTTACACACCGGACTTTTGCTGAAAAAGAGGGGGGTCGCTGGGAACACGCATATGCGTACCCTAAATAACACTAAGTGGGGGGGGGGGGGGAGGGGGCGGGTTTGTATCCTTTTCCACATATTTCCCTCTAATTCTCCCTCTCATGTTATCAACGTGTAATTTAATTCTGCCACCCATTTTATTACTGTGCAGCTCTCCCGTCCACACTTTCGTGTTCTCTGTAGAATTTCTCTCTTTTAAGGTGGACGAGCGGGGGCGCGTGTTCAAATAACTGTCTTACTTCACTTACATCTTTTTATCATCTTATTTTCTTATAGAATTTTCTTATAGAAGTATTCAAAGTGTTGTTCTTGTCCTTGTTTCTCTATCACCCCCTGTTTCATTTTACGCTCTCTTTAATAGCACCTTTAAATTGTGTACATGCCTCTCATCCCTTAAATCTATTGTTAAAGGTATTGCAAAGTTTTGGGAAATGTTGAAAATTGGATGAATAGTAATTCTTTAAAATTTTGACATATTTGGATGCCCCTGTTGAAGAATTATAAGCACTAGAAAATTTAGCCCCTAAAACACTTTTGCTTTCGAGATATTGAATATTCCAAGATTTACCGGTGCTCCCGGTAAATTTCAAATATTTCAAATAGCTGCTAAGGCCATTCCATGGTAGCTGCGACCATGAAAACCTCAGAAATTGCAGTTCTGATATATAATTTCCAAACGGGAATAGCAAATCGATCGATTGTAGTCAAGAACCATTGTTTTGAAGCTAAAGTAATATCAGTCTTTAGAGGGCGCTATACAACATAAAGAGTTTATTATTTACAATTTCATCACTTTAAACTCGATTTCAACCGCGACAACGATCACTGAATATTGTAAAATCGCTTATTCTTTCAATATGTTCAATGGAACAAAATTCATGACCCCGTACCAAAACTTTGTATTACCTTTAATGTCATTTGTCATTCCATGTGTAACTTTGCTCTAAGCTCTGCACGTCTTAGTATATTTATCCTTCATTTATCTCGCTTAGTACTATTTTTGTTAAAATTTTCATTTATTTTAATTGGAGCGAATAAAATTTGAATTGAAATTGAATTGTCTGTAACTCCTCAATCTTCACTCTATCCTCGATATCTCAGTGATGTCCTTTTCATATCAAATGGGCAATCCCGGCATTGAGAGTGGAGATTTGTAGGCAAATTAGGATTCAGTTTTAATGAATACAATTATCATTTATTTATTTATTTATTCATGCCTTCTTTATAAAAGCAGGGTGATCCCATTCAAGCCGCAAGGCCTGCTTTCCGAGGGAGCCCTGCTGTAACAAACAAATTACATTTCAAATATCTTACAATACACATTAAAATACACAAACATAATATAAACAAACTATAAAACCTTTCATACAAATAGGAAATTAGATGAAAATGGAAGACGAGAGAGAGTAAACGAAAGAGAGAGAGAGAGAGAGAGAGAGAGAGAGAGAGAGAGAGGGTGGTAGGAATACTACATGTAAGCGATCGCAATATAGAAGAAGTCAATTAACCCAATATGTCACGGACATTTCGTTTAAAAATGGGTAGTGAGGCGGAACATTTGGTTAGTATGGGTAGTGAGTTGAATAACTTTGCTGCTGTGTACAAGAAGGTCTGTTTTTTTAAATCGGTTCTGGGTTTGGCAAGGAACAATTGGTGCATTGAAACTGATCTCGTGGGATACGGGTTAATTAGCACTTTGAGGTAGAGCTTGTTTTAGATAAACAGGAGCAAGATTATTCAGGATTTTATACATAAGTACTTGATAATTGTATTCCAATCTGATAATTGAGTTGTCAATAGCGTGATTTTTTTAATGCCATTAAGAGAAATAGCCATTATTAGCATGTGGGAAATAGAATATGGTATCATCACATTTGACATTGTTACTGCGTAAGACCAAGTACAAGATTGCTTTCCATTTAGTGAAACATAAATTATATGTACCTAGGCCTGTAATATTATGTTTCATTTCCACAGAACTATTTGGTACAATTTTTTAGTTAATACATGTAAAAAATGATGTGAACGGAATATACTGTACATGGAAAAGTAGACGAAAGGCAAGAGAGAGAGAGAGAGAGAGAGAAAGGGGGGGGGAGGAATAAAGAAAATCACCCTAATCTGTATTAGGAACGCGATTGATTAAAGAGGTAGAAAAAATAAATCAAGAACATCAGAACATTACACTCATAACGTTAGTGTCGAAATCTGTCGAATATGTCATTTAGAAGACAAAAGACATCATTACAAAAGAAAGGGATGAGACAGAGAGAGGGAGAGAAAGAGAGTGAGAGGGAGAGACGAAGAGAGAAAGAGAGAAGGAGAGAGAAAGAGAGACAGAATAGAAAGTGAGAAAGAGAGAATGAAAAAGAGAGGAAGAAACAGAAAGAAAGAAAAAGAGAAAATGCAATAAAACGAGAAGAAAATTGGATGACCTACGGTTACACTGTGATGAGTGTAGTGTATGAAGTGTATTCGATCCGTGGCACCCCTTAACACCGGAGCGTTTTATCCGACAATAAAATTACATGACGTTAACCAATGTCCCTTGCGTGCGAAGCGTCATTTATTGGCGTCGGACTGCGTCAGGGAATGGCGCGGTCTTTGTGCGTCATGTCAGAGGGACATCACGAACATATTTAAAGCAAATAAAACAGCGCAAACATAGTATTGAAATATTGACGTAATAATAATAATAATAATATTCAGTTCTTGTATAGCGCATATCACATTATATAACGTCTCTATGCGCTTCCAAAGAGCTTTGGAAATTATGGGATAATTATGGGACGTATATGGGATAATTGCTTTCTCAAGTTTGATTAGCGCATATAAAAGCGTAGACGACATGACGCTTCGTGAGCAACGGGCATTAATTTGGCGACAGAGGGTGTTAATCCTTAGGCACTTGTTGCTTTAAAAAACATTTCCCAGTGTTTTCATATCTACTGTAGATCTTACGTTGTTCTTGCCACCTTCCCTGCTTCTTTGTCCTCAAGAAAGGTTTAATTATTGTTTTTGATTTAATCATTAAGGCCACCGTACCTCTTACAACCTTACTATGAGTTATAGATATACAATTCTGATGTTTTTTAATGTTTTTATTTCATCAATACGATGGCGAAGACTTTAAAGAAATGAACGTAGAGGCAATATCTAAACCCTATTGTCATGATCTTATTGTCAGTATAAAAGTTGGGATTGCGTAATATGTCATTATTTTGTCACCTTCGCAAAGTTAAAAAAATGACACACATGGTTATAAAATTTAATTAGGTTGTCTTTGCGATCGTACCCATATTTTATGTTACTGCATTATTTTTTCCCCAAAGTCCATTTTGTACCTGGGTCGTAAACTATAGACACCCTTTGCATTTTACACATTCTCTCACTTCCCGTTCTTCGATTGGCCTAGAAAATGAAACTGATCAATGAAGTACAGTACACCCGGCCTACCCGTACGGCTCAACCGACACCGATCCGTAGGTTAATAATATGGTAATGATTATTACCCAATCTATATCTAGGACGAATTATAATCATCCGAATCGGATAAATGCGAGATGGGGATCAATAATCTACAGAGATGATTAATAACCATAGAGATGTTAATGACTTATTAGTAGTATCCTTTCTCGACCGATGCAATACTTAGTATTACTTATTGTTTGGGAAAATCCCGTCAGGACATCATTATGCAAATTAGGCCTATATGTAGGTGACATTTTTGGTATAATAATTATGTAATTATCACGATATTGATTTCCTTATTATCCATGTTTGTCAAAATACTGAATCAATATAAATGAAATAAATGAAATTGAAATTGAAATTGAATATGCGGACTTTCGAAGTATAATAAAATGATTATGATTAGTTAAAATATCTAAGAAATGAAACCAAGCTAGCCGAACCCGTCTAAAATAATGACTTTATTCTATATCGTTTCATACAATTCACAAAGCTCATTATTATGTTCAAAGATTGTAATTAAAAAGCTAAGTGCTAATTTTTTTTCTTTGAGTGCTCTCCCCCTTTGCTCATAATATGCACTTTACAATGTTTTTACATATTTTACATTAAGTTTCGAATAAATTGTGTTTACTTATTGAATTTAAGGAAAGGTGCATTTATTCGTATAACTACGGGAAATATTGTGCCTGTTCTCTCCATCATGACAAATTATTGTTTTGGGCAAAAGGGAACCTCTTGACTTGAGGGTCATGTCATGGCTTGAACAATTTTTCTTAATAACGTTTAGGTCCTTTGCAATAATTTCTTGACGAAGAGGCAGAAAAATCAGAAAAGATATATAATACATGGCATTTCAGAGCAAGTAAGTTTGTTACTGGACAAATGGCACTGGATCACAAAGTAAGTAAAAGCCTTTATCCACTTTCCTCTTCGGAAACTCGGTGGCGTCTCTCATGGAGGATGAAAATGCTGGTGCCTGAGAGCATTGCCCTTGTTGACCCCTCCCGTCGCATTAGTGCAACCTCAATGGTTGGATTCACGCTACCCCCTCCCCTTCTTTCTCTTTCTCGACATAAACAGGGTATTGAAATTGCTCGTGTGTTAATTTCTCGAAAGTTTTTGCATTTCGTATTGAAAGATATCGAAGTCCGCATGAATGCATGACCTTCTGAAGAAGATGAAGAAGAAGGATGATAGTAACAATAATGATAAGAAGAAGGATCGATGTTATGAAACCTTTCGTAAGTCATACGGCCCTGCCTTGAGTAATGAAAACAATGTCAAATAAGTTTTACAAAATCGATATCGATTTCACACTGAGTGCTCTTCCCGTTGGTCATATTCCCTAGAAATTCAAGGTTTCATTTTTATACCGCAATATTGGAAGGTATCTTGAGTATATACATCAAACACAAGAAGGGGAATATAAAATGTGTTGCGCCCCTTTTTATCTCTGATGTCAGAATGGATGCTCAGAAGTATTAATGTAAAATTTCCGGAATAGCTTCCCGATGAAAAGGAAATATTATAAGATGACCTGATAAACATTAAGCTAAAATGATCACTTAGTCGATTTTTTTATATATGAAGCATTCATACGGATTTTAAAGATTGTTTACCTGTTTATGAATATCTGTCAAACTCCAATTATAAAAATAATCTTCTTGTGAGAAAGGACCCCAAATACTACAAATAAAGAATATAAAAAACAAGAGAAAAATAGAGTGAGAGGGGTGGAGAAGAGTGAGAGAAAGAGAGGATGGAGGAGACACCGATAGAGCTTGGGGGCAGAGTGAGAAAGAGAGAGAGAGAGAAGTAGGAAAGAGAGAGGAGGGGAAAGAAGTAGGGGAGAAAAGAGAGAAATAGGGACAGTAAGAAAAAAGTATGTCTACATTAGCCATTTTAGAGGGAAAATGCGATAGGAAGATCAGCAGTGAGAGAGACAGAGAGATAGAACGAGAGAGAGAGAGAGAAAGAGAGAAAGAGAGAGAGAGAGAGAGATGGGAGAAGAAAAAACAACAACAACAAGAAGGAGAAGCAAGTTAGCATGAAGAAGAAAAAAGAAGAACAAAAAAAGGAGAGGAGAAAAAAGGAGGAAAAAGTATAAGAAGAAATAGAAGAAGAAGAAGATGATTAAGAAAATGTTGAATAAAGAGAAGAAGAAGAAGAAGACGAAGAAGAAGAAGCAGGAGAAGAAAGAAAAAGAAAAAAAAATAGTATAAGAAGAAAAGAAACCGGAATATCACGTGGCTCTCCCACAATGTCCTCTTCATGAATATAGTGGAATGTTGTTTGTTAAATAATCTCAACTAAAAAAAATCAGACTACATTCTAGGCTTTTTCAATAAGACCTTAATGCTTTCTTCAGGCAATAGTACCACAGTTCAATTATCTTCTTTGATTATAGTGCAGTCCTCAAAGATCATTTCGAAATCTACTTCATCCATAATCTTGTTGTTGAAAAGGGTTATTACGTAGATCCTAACAAAGTTAAAGAGATACGCTTCCATTGCTCGCCAAATTAAAATGCTTTTAAGTGGCACTTAAAGTAAATGTCCTTGTACAAGAATGTCTTGACGACCAGGCAGAAAATTGTCAGAGACATGTATTGACTACATGAGCAAGGCACTTTTTATTCTTGTCTGTGTATCATTGCAAAGACGAAGTTGTTCTGAACTCTGAAGGAGGAAGTTCGAGTATTGACCCAGCAACATCACGACTCCGAATTAGTGAGCACTAATTTGTTTTTGGGGGCCCTCGAAAATTTGAAAAATCGCAGCCCCCCCCCCCCCCCTTGAGCGCAAGGGGTGGGGGCCCATTTCCAAAAAAAAAACTTGAATCCGCCACCGCTACTACTACTACTACTACTACTACTTCTACTACTAGTACTACTACTACTACTACTACTTCTACTAATACTACTACTACTACTACTAATAATAATAATTATGATATTGAGACTTTGTAATAATACTCCTACTAATTCTACTTCTACCAATAATAGTACCAATATTAATAGTACTACAGTACTACTACTACAAATACTACTACTACTACTACTACTACTACTACTACTAGTAGTAGTATTAGTAGTAGTAGTAGTACACTAATACTACTACTACTACTACTTACACTATAGTACCGGTACCACTCCTACTGCTATTACTACTACCACTAAAACTACAAATAATACTAGGACTTCTAATTGTACAACAACAACTACTACTACTACTACTACTAATACTACTACTACTACTACTACTAATAATAATAAAAACGGCAATTTAGGAAATCAAGAAGCAAGAAATGATTATCATGACATAATGTACAACATTTGCAAAAAACGAACAAATAGAGTTTACGAAAACTACGAGGATCAAATGATTATCGGTTTCGTGTCGGTTTCGTGTCGATCTTGTTGGTTTGTCTTGGGTTAGTTGGATATATGCCATTTCTCTTTCCAGGTTAAACTTTCCTGTTTGTGCTATAGAGGACTGACATAATAGCACCTGAAAAAAGCAGGACATCTTCTTTCAAAACAAGATTACGAAAGACCCCATTGTCAGCAGTTTCATAACAAAAGAATTAGGACGTATAAAAAAATCAGAAGATATCTCATCAAAACCTATAGCAATAAGTGGATAAGTGGATCTGGGTATTAGCATCGTGATCAACGTTTAAGTAGTTTGGATCTTCAATTTATTGTTGGGGGTGTTAGGAGTGCTTTGCTTTGAAATTCATCTCTCGTCTTCTCTAAATCTAAAACGATGCTCTCCGCGTTCTGTTTTTCTGTATAAATGAAAGATATGACTATTCTTTTAGACTTTTCGTAGGGTCTTTGCTAATTGGTACATGGTGTTTGTACGCTCACGTTATATTAACACAATTGCATTTGATGGTGTGAAAACTTTCCAAATTATGGTGTAGTTTACAATGAATATAACATCCGTCAACAAACATTGAAAACAATGAAACATTTAAAAACGCCGTAAATCTTAGGTTTTTTGTATGGCATTCAAGGGGATACAGCGACAAATTCCGATCTGACTTGATTTCGATTGAATCTTAGAAACGGTCAATATTCTCGAGGTAAAGGAGAAGGAAATTGAAACCTGTGCAATGTGTGGGTATCTGTCCAGTTGGGCGTGTGCGTGTGTGTGTGCGTGTGTGTGTGTGCGTGTGTGTGTGTGTGCGTGTGCGTGCGTGTGTGCGTGTGTGTGTGTGTGTGCTCTCACCTCAGCATTCTTGTGGGGTTTTATGTGCGCTTCACATACCCCTTGTGAGGCATTTTTACTTTGTGGGGTATTTTTTCAGGACCCCACAGAGTAAAGTCTTTCAAATGACTGTATATTCGGTGTCCTATGCCCTGCGGGGCATTAGAAGTGGTACCCCATAAATTTCTCTTTGTGAGCGTGTGCTAAAACTTGCACACGACTTTTATGGTAACATCGTAAGCACACCGCCGGGTTGTTATCGCCGGGTTGTACATACCCCACTAGTAGGGGACCACAAGGTATATCTGGAACGCACAGAAATACCCCACAATCAGGTGCCCGACAAAGGCCCTGATGTGAGAATGTGTGTGTGTGTGTGTATGTGTGTGTACGGGGGGAGGGGGGGGGGGTAATGTGTTTCCTGATATAAAAAGTTCAATTGGGCGGGGTTGACGTCTAGTGTCAGATTACCAATCTTTTAGTTTTAAAATGTTGTTACTTTACATGGTGAATATATTATCCTTTCATTAAAAAAAACATATTAAAAGAGATTAACCACAAACGACTTGTTAATTCCAGTTTGTAGGCCATTTAAAACCTTATCGGAAAAATATAAAACATCATATATATTTGTGAAGAAAGGAAGGACGTAACAGAATCCTGCGTCTTTCGTGGTTCTGAGAATTTTCAGAACGTCGCCCATTGTCTTTGCGCACGGCCCGTTCTGTGACGTATCGCATGGATTCGACCGCTTTTGGGTACGTACGTTTCCCTGCTGTATACTGTAAAATGATCACTGCAGATCACATCGTTTTTCCTGTCGTACTTGTAATTTTTGTCCAGAAATGTTTCCACCTTCAGAGCTGCTACCTATAGCTTGAATATTTCATTGCGATTGTGTTGGTCTGGAAACGGCTGAAACGATTTCCCCTTGGTTTTCGAGGAACAATTTTTACAACCGAACACTTGTTCATGATACTCTAAATTGGGACTTTCTAGACTGCCGTTACAAAAAGCATGTATGTACTATGATTTTTAAGATATTAAATAATTACACTCCGTCTTATATGTCAAATAATATCAAATATCGCACGTATAATTATTCATTTCGCTCATCCCGAAATCTAGATCTCCCTAAACCGAATTTAAATAATTGCAAAAGAACATTCTTCTATAGGGGGGCGACACAATATAACCAACTACCAGAACACATCCGAAATGTAACTACATTAAGATCCTTCCATACCCTAATAACTGATATTTTTTCTTAACACACTTCCTTAAACTCAAATGATTTTGCATAACTGTGTGTGTGTGTGTGTGTGTATGTGTGGGTGTACGCGTATGATATTATTTTTGTATATTTTGTTACCTTGGTAATTAAAAAACTTGTATTTATGTTTTGTTTCTATTCTGCTTTATGTCGCTTTTATGTTAATATTGTAGTGTAAGGACCCCAAGGAAGAACAGTAGTGTTCTATAAACACTGCTGAATTGGGCTATCCACCGATTTTTGTACATGTATAAATATTTTACTTTGTATATTTTACTATGTATAATATTTTTATCTGATTTCGGAAATAAAAACAACAACAACAACAACAACAAGTACACCATTTTGATGTGTATTGCATATAACGCGCGCGCGACGCGCTACATCAGTTTTCCTTGCGATACGTCACAACCCGGAAGTTTTTAAGGGAAACTTCTATAAAATGGCAGCTTCTTCGGGGAGCAGACGTCGTCGTAAATATGGCGAAGTAGTGCTCTTTATTGTTCACTGTTGGTCATAATGGTGGAATAATTATTTTTACCCCAATTTATTGAATGATAAATGACAAAAAAACAAAGAAAATGCAATACATTTTCAATAATTCATTGCATTTTCCCGCAGTCCCTAACAGGAAAAAATCCTCTGTAGAGCCATGCATTATGGTTCAATGCATGCCCACATAGAAGATTGTTATATGTTTGAGGTCGGGGCAAAATGCAATGAATTATTGAAAATTGATTGCATTTTCTTTGTTTTTTTTTTGTTTTTGTGGGGGCGTCGACGTACCCTAGCGCCCGCTGCGTACAGTCATGATTCATTGGCTAAGCAATGGCCTCGTTACTGTGAGTCCCCAGGATCAAAACCGTGTCTATGTGCTATATTAGTGCCCTTTTATGAGGTATTAATCCCCATTACTGTCAGTTATGACTTAAAGACGTAGGTCCCCTAGTTGATTAGCATAGTAGCACACACATGCTTTAGCAGTCACGCAAAACAAACACTCCCCAATTGTCATTCAATCAAATCTGAGAATGTATACTATTATCTAGATCTATTAGGAATAAATCATTGTCAAATTCATTCAATAAATTGGGGTAAAAATAATTATTCCACCATTATGACCCACAGTGTACTTGCAAGACGATAATTTTTGGCCTACAACAATGCTTTTTATATGAAATGAAACGTTGATTTATACTCTCTATGTCATGATAATGCTTCATAGTCAAGAGGTTAATTCCCCTTTAAGAAACACAAAAAGGCTCACCTCGCCGCTCAATTATAAGGTAACGTTAACCCGTATAATGATGTAAAGGATGCCCGAGTATTGGCATTTCGACATTCTCGCTCATGTCGATTCCATGCCTTCACTTCCTCCCGCAACCCGCCCCGTATTCATGAACTTGTGATGTGCTGGGAATAAGATTGTGTTTATTATCGCAAGCCGTAAGGCGCACTCAGACAATGTTACGATCAACAGACTACTCATACATCGCATGTTCATAGCGAGAGGAGCGTACAGACCAAGCACAAGACATCGTATAAAACGTCGTATAACTATAAAAAGAAACGAGATTTGAAGACGTCAATTGTGGGGTCAATTAATGTGACAGCTGGGTAATCATGACTGCGCGCTAACGATAAATCCCACCTACTTGTGCGATTGTCGTACGATTTGACATTCAGACCCTGGTTCTTCATCGATTTTTCGTTCGAAACAATGCTCAAACAGCCGTTTTACCATACGACGTTTCTTTATAGGTCGTTCAGACTGGGAGAATTTAATCACAATGAATGATGGTTGTCTGAACTCAGATTTACAGACAGTCCACTTTGCCCCATCCATCATAGATTTATGGTGTGAATGATTGAACGTTTGGATTACGGAGAGAGCATATCAGCCTTAAAGGCCAGTGCAATGACCAGTGTGGTGTAGACTTTTTTTATATTCCCTTTGGAAATACACTTATGCTGTAGAATATAAGTACGATCACATTTTATAGAAGGCTGAGGGTGAAACATAACGGCACAAGGGAAATTCTGAAGTTGGAGGTGAATATATGTTGTAGTGAACAACGCGATGCATGAAATATTCGTTACATAAAACTGATGGTATTTGCGCAGCTATAAGACGATGAAAACGTTGGATATGCACAGGAAAGAGAGGTGCGCTGTATAATTCACTTTTGTACTCTTTTATACCGTGCAAAATAAAGGTTGTTATATTGCACGGTCGTGCCCCCCCCCCCCCTCAGGGTTATTTAGGGTACGCGTATGCATGTTCCCTCTTTTTGAAAGAACCCCCCCCCCCTATATCCGGTGTCTAAGTAAATATCGGGCCGGACTTTGTCGCGCGAAAAAGTACCCCTTTACCGGAGATTTTGGGAACACGTATGCTGTCCCTCCGACCCCGGAATGGGGGTTGTATTGTTGTTTGATTGGGTTTTAAAGTAATTCAGTCAAAATTGACCGGGGGTCGTGCACATATTATAGAATGTTGAGTGTCACGTGACGACGCTTCAGCCAATAGGATTTTGGATTACAAATACCCTGTAATTTTACTGATATCTGGCTCTTTAGAATATATCAGTTTTTTTTTAATGTGATATAGGGCAGGTCCAAGCTATTTGGATTGTGACGTACGGGACGGGACGCTGCAAACCGTACGTCACGCAGCACATTAATTACATTACAAATTAATTAAAGAGTTGGTCAGAACTAAAACTTTCCACAAATGAACTAGCCCATAATACACCCACAACAAAAAGTGAGTCACCCTTACTCAAATTGATGAGTCACTGGTTTGTCCGTACAGCGAAACACTTGAAGGATCATGTGAGTCACTATGACTCGATACAAATGAGTCTTAAAGACTCACTTGAAGTGAGTCTTAGATAAATAAGACTCATTTGTATCGAGTCATAGTGACTCACATGATCCTTCAAGTGTTTCGCTGTACGGACAAACCAGTGACTCATCAATTTGAGTAAGGGTGACTCACTTTTTGTTGTGGGTGCATCATGACATAGACCCCCTACTCCCTAGGCCTATCACACACATACCATACCATGCCAGAGTCACTGTCCACATTTGCAATGGAAAATATATCCTAAAATATCACATTTTAGCGATGTAATCGATGGCCCCGCTACCCGAATCTGAAAAATCTACTTTGTACGCACTAAATTAAGCCTTAACTTGAGATTTATTTGTCACCCATACTGTCACGAAACAATCTTGAATTAATTCGTTTTACATCAAATAACAAGGATCTAGGAGTTTCGTTGTATAAAACAATGATGCAAGATCATGCATGTTTTCATTCGACACGGCTTCGTGCGATACAGTAGAATCTATACACTATGAACATGACTGACAATGAGAGCGGACAAAATATACAGTTCCTCAGGTAGACAAAGGAACATCCCTTCACAGCTATTATGTAAAAAGGTGAATATGCATGTGACACCTGTTCTACACATTTTTACATAATAGCAGTGAAGGGATGTTCCTTTGTCTACCTGAGGAACTGTACATTTTGTCCGCTCTCATTGTCAGTCATGTTCATAGTGATAGTTAAGTTACACACAGCCTCATCAACTCGAGTGCGGATATCGTAAAATGAACGCATGCATCATTTGTATAATAATCAGAAGATTCAGCCCACGAATCCAGTCATAAAAATCATCGTTTAAAACCATATGAATAATTATGCGTACCAATTTTTCACTAGCTGCAGTCAAAACTCTTCTGAATCCAAGATATAAGATGGCGACGTCGCGTCGTCGATCGGGAATTCAAATATGGCTCGAGAATGCGCATTTTGGATGACGTCACGAAAGCATGCGCGCGCATGCATACAGCCTCACTTTCAAGTTGACTCACTTTTTTCTTCTAAAATGCTCTTATGTCGATCTTGACTCATTTTTTACGACCATGTGAGTCAGTCGAAGCATTTTGCAAATGCGTCAGCTCATGATTGACACACTGGTGAAATATAAATGAGTCAATAGAGACTCATTGGTTGTTACTAATGAGTCAATTTACACCTGACTCACGAAAATTATGCTTAAATGTGTCAAATGACTCACTTTTTGTTGTGGGTGTAGCCACAGACTCATACCAAAAGATAGCCATATAAATAATATCTTATACTGTTATTTCTTGTTTAAAGTCTCTGAATGTCCCGTACGTCACAAACCAAATAGCTTGGACCTGCCC
Organism: Strongylocentrotus droebachiensis; assembly: GCA_035222895.1. Taxonomy (NCBI): domain Eukaryota; kingdom Metazoa; phylum Echinodermata; class Echinoidea; order Camarodonta; family Strongylocentrotidae; genus Strongylocentrotus; species Strongylocentrotus droebachiensis. Next base: position 2,874 of record JAVYIG010016481.1, on the reverse strand, counting down.
TATATCTGAAATTTGTGGTGTCATTCACTTACATCTAGGGCACTTATATATATTTTTATGAAATTGCACGTTGATCTTTTGATTCCGTTGATTTCAATCTTTCAGCTAGAAAATTCCTTTTTTCGATAAACCAGCATTGTGTAAATAAATTTCACTGAATTTTCTGTTCTTACTACCAATCATTTCTCCTTTGGTTTTTGTTACCAAGATTTGCAATCGAAAATATAAACAGAAGGCTTTTAATACAGGAAGTCGAAGAAAAACGGGATTGAAACTGTGGAACCATTAACAAAATATGAGCTTTACGGAAATAGCAACATAAACACTTTTTCTAAAACCACTCTCGGCTTATTTGCTTTACATGATATCCCTTTTCCGCTTTTGACAGTAGTCACGTTAATATGAAAAATTGTAAAATAATAATAGCGACATGAAAGTTTTCACCATGAGACGCTAATGCACTTAAAATGAGATTACTTCTAACAGTTTAAAGCGAATTTGTTCTTGGAGTAAACTGACATCCTTTTTTTTTCTTCATTTCTAATACACTCAGCAAAAAAGAAAGTAGATACTATTTACATTTAAGGTCTCCACATAAGTATTTGATACGCACTTATCTTTTATACGTACAAATAAATATTAATTAATCCTTTTCAAGATGATATAAAGTTGGAATCATACCATCAAGCAATAAGTGAGCATAGCCATTTAGCAATGACTCTAAAGAAATGGCAAAAACGAGGCATTCAGCCGTTAAAGTGTTCAACGATATTTTGTGGAAATAAGAGGATGGTCACTGACCGTGCATGTCGAATCCATGAAGTCCTGAGTCTGTAGCTGACCTCCAGAGCTCACTCCTCCTCATTGTTCCTCATTCTTTGTTTTCATTTTTAAACAAGAATGTCTCACATAATTATCAATATGTTCATTAACATTTGAATGGCTACTTGCTTTTGTTTGCAATTTTCTTAATCAGACCTTCTGACTGCTAAATGAATGTACTCAAATTGAGGCGTAAAAGTTCAAAATATGAGCATAATTGATGTCGGTAGATGATTATTTTTTCTTTAATTTAATAAAAACATATATATTATGTACGGTTTATATGAAAATAAAGAGTGTCCCCCCTTTTTCCCCCTTTTTTTAGTTGTTGAGTGTATCTCGCATTATTATTGGATTTTTTGCGGCAGAAAAAAGAATAATTGAAGAAGAAAAAATGCTTATTTTTCCCCCGCCACTCTTAGAACAAAAGCTGATTGATTGGCGGCTGTTGGACCCATGGGTACATTTTAATATTTTTCATAACTGTCCGAGCATGCGCAGATCGTTCCCAAATTCACTTAGTGGATTGCAAAATTCCCAAATTAGTTTGGCCATAGATGCTCTGTTTGAGGTTGGGATAAATCAATATCCAAGCCTCAAAATGGAATTTGTTCTAGAATTATAATGAAAAAGAATGAGTTTTTATGTAGCTTTATATAATATATATATATTATATTATGTATATTTTTTGTTCTTCATTTTCCTCCCTCCTTTTTTGTAGCGGATCCAGTATTTAATGTCAAAGGTCCTAAACTTCTGTGACAGAAAAAGGGTTATTGATCAGCCTAAAATTAATTGCCTATAATCCTTCTTTTTTTTCTCTCCTTTTCCTCCCTCCGTTTTTGTGGCGGATATAGTATTTATGGCAGGGTGGACGCACAAGTCCTAAACCTCGACGAAAAAAACAGGGTTATCAGCCTATAATTCTCTTATTTCCCCTTCTCCTTCCTCCTTTTTCGGTAGCGATATCTAGTATTTTCTGGCAAGGGGTGCATGGGTCCAAACCTGTGATAAAAACGATTGTGGTTTGCGGCCTAAAAGTCTTCTTTTCTCTTCTTCCTCTTTTCCTTTCCTTATTATGTTTTCTTGGGGGGGGGGGGAGGCGCGTCCCCCTTGTATCTCCGTGGATCCACCACTGAGAAATCTAAGAAAAGAGGTGAAGCGTAAGAAAGAAACCGAAAGGTTATATCTTCCTTCGAAATGATAAATCACTAAAGGCCCTAATAGTCAGACCTGGTAATTCTGGACAGCTCGTTGCTCACCCTAAAAAAAAGAAATTTAACAAAATATATGCACCGAGCTGGCGATTTCAACTTACGATATCCATCACCCTTTTTTGCGCTGTAATACGTCTTAGTACGAATCTGCATTACTTTGAGGGAAGATATCCTCAATACTCGTTACACTCGAAACCATCAATGAATAAAGCGTCCTTCGAAAATGGATAATATTAACAAGTTGGATTGAAATTCGGTATGAGCAGAACAGAGAAGTGTGTTTATTTTCCCGGTGGCAACTACACTTAGTATGATAAATGTTACATAAAACGATATTATAAGGCTGTGCAATGTTTTGAATGCATATCGGCCTTAGGCTACGATAAGCAATCCTGCTCCGAAATCAGACTTCTACTTGTCCAAACAATATTCCGCTTTGTTCTGAGACACCGATGAAATATAACTGCATTCGAAAAAATGCTGGCTTGAATTGTCAGTGCATAAATTTTGATATATTGAACTTCAGAGCATGCACTATTTAGAGAACATTGCACTGTTAAGCATGCAGTATTGTATATAATCGTCAAGTCAAATTGCGTTTATCCCTCGTTCATATTAATGTATTGAAAGTGGTCTAACCTTCAAATACTGACAAAACCGTTTTGACATAAATGACCAAATCCAGTCCAAATTGATCTCTCTATATCTCAAGCTCTACCACTGTATATACAAGAAAAGACGTGATAGGCGCAGGAAGTACGTCTACCTAATGTAAAAAACGTGTCATCGTGGACTCATGTACTCTGTTTCAGAGTTCATCAACATAAAGGATAAT
>JAVYIG010016480.1:0-30947 GCA_035222895.1 Strongylocentrotus droebachiensis | reverse complement strand
AGATTTTGTGTGTTATGTTTCCCTTTTTTGTCACCACTGGAGCGGGGGGAAATATATTAGCTAGATTAGGGGGATGTATTTTTATATAATTATCAAGCTTAAAAGAAAATATAGGCCTACTTTAAAAAAGGACATAATAAAGGGGACGCCACCGTTTGCATAATGCTTTACGGTCGCAAAATCGTATCTTATTTGACTTTAAATCTTGAAAATCTTACTTCCTTACTTATGAGGAGAAGAAAAAAATCGTGCAATATTATATATTTACGAAAAGCTTGAATATTGTATATAATCTAACTCTCTACAACCAGGGGCGTCGCTAAGGGGGGTGTGGGGTGCGACAACCCCACCTGTCAAGATATTGTCGGTAAAATTGCTCTGCTGTCGGGAAAAATGAGAAAAGGGGGAGGGAAAAAAGGAGAGGGAAAGGGAAAGAAAAGAAAAGAAAAGGAAAAGAAAGGAAAGAAAGGAAAGAGAAGAGAAGAAAGAAAGAGAAAAAAAGACAAAGTGAAACACAACAGTCTACGCCATCTATGAACTAATTGGACGAGAATTGTCAGTAATATGTACTTGTACCACGGAAATACTGCAGGGAGGGTAGGCCGGAATGGTCGGACTGATGGGGGAGGGGGGGGGGGGGGGGGGGCACGCCTTTTTCTTTTCTTTTGTTCAGAAATGTTTTCAATATGTTTTCAATAAATGTTTTCTACAAATATATACACCCCGCCGATGACATACAGTGCGTCCAGAAAAAACGAAATCGAGAATTATGTATGTTTTATCCTAACTTAATCACAACTATAATAAATGGACACATATTTGTAAGCTTAGATCCCCCTCTTTTATTTGATGCAACTCATATGATGCATATTTTACGCATAAGTGATTAAAAAATTTGAAGAGAGGGTACCAAAAAGTCATATTTAGGGCGGTATCTGAATTTCAAAAGGAAAATCAATTTCTAGAAAGTTCATTTTCTGGCCTTTCATATGGCACCCCAATCAGGAAAAATGAGCCAGGAATAACAGAATTATGTTCGTTTAAAGTAATGCTTGCATTTTCATTATTTGACTAAAAGAATTCGTGTTCACTGGCTGCCTGTCGTAGAAACAAACGGAGTTGACAAAAGACTTAACTCCGTTTGATGCATGGCTGATCGTCAACGAAACGGATTTAAGTCTTTCGTCAACTCTGCTTGTTGCTACGACAGGCAGCAAGTGAAAACGAATTCGTTTTTAAATCAAATTATGTGTTAGTTATTATTGATAATCTTAAGACTGCTTCCCCTCCCCCCATACACAATTCCTAATATCTAACGGGCGGGTATTATCTTTCTATCATTGTGGAAGCTTTGCGATGTACATTGCTACAGCACAGCCTGAACTTGTCTGGTGGAAGCGTTTTTGTTTTGGGGGGCAATCAACACACTCGTTCATCTTGATCAGAATAAATTATGATTTTTTTTTTCTTCTGTTGTTGGTTTAATACGCCTCCTTTTAATATTTGTGACGACTATATGAAATGTGAAATAAAGATGACTATGTACGATGAATGGTTGTTTAATTGCGAGCTTGATTGTCCCCAACAACAAAAAGTAAAAGACGAGTGAGTGAATGAATACATGTATGCGGTTATAGTCGGCAAACTGATGACTGTTTGGGACGGTTGTGTATGTTTGTAATTCGAATGATTATCAACAAATTTGTATAATTTCCACGTCGCGATATTATTCTAGCGTCGTAATGGACAAAGGAATTATCATTCTCTCCCGTCATTATTCACGCTACGCGTAGCACATTGCCACAGCCTGAGCTTGGAAGAATTTATATTTTGTCAGTCAAATCCTGTTTTTGTTTGTTCTCCTCTCTTGACTTGGTTCTAATAAACAACCCATATTGTATTAAAATAAAAACTCGATGTATTATTTTTGCGTCGTGTCTTTTCTTCTCATGCCGTTCTTTGCAATAGTCAGACGGGAGAGTTTGACATTGTTTTGGTAATCAATGAACTCAGGTTGCGTCATGATCAGTAAAGGAAAATATTTATAAATGCATTATAACACTACTAATGGTAATAATAACAATAATTCTTAAGTGACTTTTTTAAACACTCTTCCATACCCTCCCCCAAGTTAGTATAGATATGAATCGACGAAAATCTGAACGGATGTATTTTTTGATATTTCAGCTGTTTCTGAACCGTTTTTGATCAAGTTACGTTAATTCTATCATTAACAAAAATTGTATACTCTTTCTAATTTGACAAATTTTCGCAAAATAAGTATAATAAAATTGGCCGCGTATAATCGGCTTTGCAATCTGTATGCAAGTTCATGTCATATCCAGTGGGTACGCAGGATTTTCCTATAATAAATATAAGGTATGATGTGTACATCACCAGGGATAATTATGTTATAATAATTCATCTCAAGGAAGAGATGCTGTCGGCGTACACGGTACAAGCAAATGAAGGAATAGAAAACATTATAAAAAAAAAACTGAAGATGGAAAAGACATTGCCAGATAGTCAGAGAGACAGACAGGGAGAGGGAAAGAGAGAGAGAGAGAGAGAGAGAGGGGGGGGGGGGGGGGGGGGGGGCGGGAGAGATAGAAAGTTGGACGTAGTCCGTACTGTATTTATATGATATTTGTCTCTCCGATCACCCCCCCCCCCCAACTCCGATTTTGTTTCCCCTTTAGTTTGTCCTTTTTTTTATATATATATATAGATATCTTTTCGCTGAAGTATAATGTCCGACGTATAACAGTATTGTCAATATAGCATAAAAAAACATTTTTTATATCAATTTGATGCAACAGAGATTTTCATTCAAAAGTTTTAATTTGTATAATTATTGTACAGTAATATTCTTCGCATTTCGACATTATCAGCCGCTCGTTTTCTATTTCGCTCCCTATAATAAGAATACGGTATAATAAATTGTGTACATCATTATTATGTTATAATAATTTATCTCAAAGAAGGAATGGTGCCGGCAAACAAGCAAATGGCGGAACAACATAGGCAGATAGACAGACAGACAGACAGAGAAAACGACCGAGCGAGAGAGAGAGAGATAGGGGAGAGAGAGAGAGACACACACACACACACACATAACAAGAGAGAAAAAAAGAGAGAAACAATCATCTTGCATGATTGTTGCATTTGAATGATTGTTTCAGATAGGGTAAAGTCTGGCTTTACGTAATATGATTTTTATTTATGAGTATGTCGGAACGTGGTCCCATTAAAAAAAATTAAAAAACAGCAACGACAACTGCAAAAATAACAAGACCCTTCCCTCCCCCCCCCCCCCAAAAAAAAAAAGAAAAAAAAAGAAACAGGGTTATAGATGTAGTCAGTTCATTGTCATTCAATTATACCCTTACCTTACTTCCGCTCTTTGGAGTTTATAACCACGACAACGACCATAGCTGTGGGATCATGGGCCAAAGACAAAGACATAGCTCAGTTTCGCATATTCTATGTAGGTCCCAAATACTCCCAGCATTTCTGTGTCGTTTTTATGTACTTTGTCAATACATATATTTACAAACTATAATTGTCAAAATTTGACAATATATTCATACACATTGATATTTATATAGCACCTTGACATAAACATGCTCAAAGCGCTTTACATTAGTAAATAAAACAGAAAAGGCTAATTATTTTGCTCTCCAAGCAATACTTACAAACTATTTCGTTTTCCCTATATCATCTGTTTAGAGAGCGAGAGAGAGAGAGAGACAGAGAGAGAAAGACAGACAGATAGACAGAGATATGTATATATATATATAGATAGAGAGAGAGAGAGAAAGTTGGGTGCATCGTATAGTCTGTACTGTATTTATTTATTATTATGCTATTGTGTCTCTCCTTTCACCCCCCCCCCCCCCGGCCCCCGCCCCGTTCTCGATTCTTCTTTAGTTTCATTTTATCACGTTTATATCTTTTCGCTAAAGTATAATGTCCGACATATATTATAACCGTCAATGTAGGCTGATAAACTATTTCATATTAATTTGATGCAACAGAGATTTACATACAAATCTTTTACTTTTTATAAATTGGGTATTTTAAAATATGTATGTCTAAATAAAAAGAGATGAAGAAGAAGAAGAGGGAGAAGAAGAAGAAGAAGAAGAAGAAGAAGAAGAAGAAGAAAACAAAGAAGAAGGGGAATAAGAGTGAGAAGAAAAAAGAAAAAATCGGAGAAAGAAGAAGAAACGAAATAAGAAAGAGAGACAGGGAGGGAAAGACAGACAGACAGATAGAGAAAAAGAGAGAGAGAGAGAGAAAGTTGGCGCATCGGTATATAGTCTGTACTGTATTTATTTATTATTATGCTATTTTGTCTCTCCTTTAATCAAACTAACATTCCATAATAAAACGCGCAAATTGAATGAAGCCGGCGAGTTGGTTTTATATTATATATTCTTATTGGATTCATGGATTTTAAAGCGAAAGTGCAGTATTGGCAAAGGTTTATTAAAAGCACAATTTACCGTCCAGCCGGTTTGGTCCATTTTGTACAAACTTTCAGTAATTAAAGAGAAAGAGAGAAATTTATATAGAGAGAGAAGGAGGTGGAGAGAGACTGATAGAGGAAAGAGATGGAGCTAGCTTTCATATGATTTGGTTTTCTGAATGAAAAAGTGCGAGTGAGACGAAAGAGATGGAGATCAGATGAATAAGAGAAGGAGAGATTTTTATATTGAGGAAGAAGGGGAGTGGAAAATGGAAAGAAATGTGACCCTATAACTTGTCATCTTTAATATAATCTTTACATTTATAAAACACGTTAAATAAATTACTTGAATGCATGCCGAGATCATAAAGATTTTAAAAAAAGAGAGTAGCTTGATGGATTATTAAAGTTGGTCAGCAGTTGAAAAAGCAATACAAAACATTCACCATCAGTTGAACGGCGATAATTTATTTCACGCCCGTGATTTACCTGCGTTTTAATCATAATAATTCCATAGCTCTTTTTAAAAGTGGGATGAATAGAAAAAAAGAGACCGGGAACTATATCGAGATTATAAAACATGCCTTTCTAAAGGAAAGAATAAAATTCGGGAACAATACAACACCAACAACAAAAAAAACTTATAAAAGTCGGAAAGACCAAGAACTATATCGAGATTTCTTCTTGACTATTTTCTAAAATGCTTTTTTTTATAAATTTCTTGAGGAATTTGTAAACTTTAAAATAGAGTATATTCCTGCAGACTACGTATAGTTCTATATATACAGTTATATACAGTTCTATACGTCCGTCCTATATTCTTGCTTGACGCTACTTCCAAGTTCCGTATGCACCCTTCCGCATTTCAGATATTCGTATTACGGGTCGTATTATAAGTTCGATTTCGACCCTGATTACTTATTTATATTTATCTACCCTACCGGTGTGGCATTTTTGTCATCATATAATCATCTAAGCTTTATCGATGTAGGGTATTTACATGACAATACGCTGTTCATTTTATAAACTTGACCAATTTAGCGAATCATTCATGGTGGACCTCTTTTATGAAAGGCTTATCCCCCACCCTAAGAGGAACAAAAGATTGTAAAGAAGTAACTACTCTGGAAGTTTACCGTTTTGAAAGAAGAGGATGTAAGCGTAAACTTAGGTTTAGCAAACGTTGTGCAACTCCGGCGGTATAGCCACGAATATGAGACTTTTCCTGGGCAAAGATGCTACCATTGTTGAAGAAAAAAAAATGCAAGGCAACATAAAAGTTTTCTGGCAATGAAGAAAAGCGAGTGCAAGATGAAGAAAATAATGTTTATTATCATTACTATTTTATTACAATATTGTAAGCATCATCATCATCATTTCATGTACCGGTTTACATGTATATGCCATCTACAGAACTAATCTTGAAACGAGGATTATCAAATTTTTATTGACACGATATGTTGAACGATAACACAGATGGAGACGAAGACAAATAAATTGAATTCTCACGTTGTTTGCACTTCTTTCTTTATTGTTTCATAACATGTAATGAATTACTTTATTTTCAATATCATTTATTTTCGTACAAATAAAAGACTACCAAGACTACGGCGATTAACTCCTTATTAGCCACACCCTTTTAACAACAACGCGGTGCGGAAATAAAACACACTGAAGCACAATTCCAATTTCACGAAATTCCTGACGTATTCAGAGAGAGAGGGGGAGGAGGGAGACAGAGAGACAGACATACATAGACAGACAGAGATAGATAGATAAATAGATAGAAAGAGAGAGAGAGAGAGAGATGATTGTGATGAATTATGATTTTGTTGTAATCTCTGTCATTGATTTAGCTCTTTCCATTACAAACAAAACAAATCAAATATGCGTACAAAAATTCAATAAATATTTTATTGATACAGCAACCTCATATCATAATAGGGTTCTAAGAGATGTATAGATAGAGAAAAAATTAACAAAATTAAGCGGGAGGCAAAAACTAAAACCAAATGAATATTTCAAGTTATGAGAAACGAAGTCGAAAGCATTTAAAGGAAATATTATTTTCGTTTTCGAGAATAAAACAATGTTCATCTCAAAATTCATTTCCCAAATAGTCCTATATTTGATTTGCGCATTACAAAAAAAGAGCATTTAGTGTAGATCATGGCATAATGTTGGTCAGAATATAGTTACAAAATGTGTCGAAAACCCATGTAAAACGAAGGCTTAGGCCTATTATTTATGGCTCGGTTGATAATTGGCCGAGCTTTAGCAGACGACAATCATTGACAATGGGGAAATGAATGGAGGTATCGACCGATCTGCGCGTGCGGCGGTGCTTACGCGATTTGTATTGTGAGTGTATTGAAAAGGAAAGACGTGAAGCTTCAGCAAAATAAGAAGGCAATTCCCCTAAAAAATAACAGACTTATTTCAAGGAAAATCTTACAATGTCTTTGATTATAAGTATCATTTTTAAATCACGGGTTTTGAAATACGATAGCTGATATTGCGATGATTTAGAGAACCTACGTTTCTATTTTTTAAATCGATCTTGCATGTGAAAGAACACATTGATGATATTATGACCTATTTTGATCTGATGACAGAACGCTTTTCAATATTTCAGTATTTCTCCCTGATTTTTCGACCAACATTACATTGCTATTGTCCAGCTGAGTTTGTATAGGCTTTTCTACCCTCGGCGCTAAAGGGATTGCGGAAAATTTCAACACTATTTGTGTTTCTTGATGACCCAGTAGAACAAGAAGAATAAGGGCTAGCCCCCCCCCCCCCCCCAACAAAACAAAACAGAAATGGCCCAAAATAACGCAATCATTATAAATTACGTCTTCTACTTGATACCAACACATGGATCCTTATTTAAACAGCGAGACAGTTCTGTGTTACGAGAAGCAATTCAACGAATTGTCATGGCCTGTATTTGTTCTAGAACGCACTTCGCTTTTTCGATACCACGTGGCCCCAATTCAGCACAATACATACGTATTTTAATTCTTCACAACAATGACCTAGATCTAAAACTGGCCGCGGTTGCAACCCCTCAACCCACCCCCCCCCCCCCTTTCTTCGCAAAGAAATATTCGATAAAGTTTCTTTGGAACAGAATGATAAACTAATTCTTCCTTTGTAATGCATGCTCTATTCTTACGATTTAGGTATAATTTACTTTGTTGATTTGCAATTGGTAATCTCCCTGGGAGTTTTGCGATATCCCCGATCATTTTCAACATCACGGATTTTGAAATACGTTCTCTAATATTACGAAGATTTAAAGGACCTGTATTAAAATAACAGATTGATGATATAATTATGAATTATGATTTATAATGATTATACGACAGGACTGTTTACAAGATACAACAACAATTAAAGAAAACAAAACAAGAAAACCGAAACATGCGATAACATCGCTATAAAAAGGAAATATACTAAAATTTAATGTAATATGAAACAAATTAAATGTCAAAACATGCATGAGAAAAAAAATGTCAGAGAGAGTAGGGTAAGTATAAAATAAGTTTTTTTTTCTTTTCCGTGAACAAATCAATTTGTATTAAAATTGAGATATTTAACACAATCATGAACAGAACAGGAGGAGATGAAATAATGAACAATCATGCCAACGTTAACGCCTACAGAACTCCGATGTCGAGAGGGAAATAAACAATCAGAACAAAAATTGTAACCAATGTCATGTACGTAAAATAATATTAGAACAAATCAGTAGCTAGAGTCAAATCTCGCAAGACGAGAGGGACACACAAGCGGGCACTATACATGAATAACTAATGCGCCGGACCGGGCGCGAAAGGGCGCAAAAGCTTTTCAAAGTTTAAGCTCCCATTCACAAAATGTCAAGTGCTTCGCCGGGATGCGCGCCGGTGGGCTTATCTCGTAACAAAGAGACTCCAAACAATAGCAAGATTTTAATGAGCTGGAAACCAACTGGAGTCCTCTCGTAGCCGACGCAAAAAGGCGCAAATGGGCGCAAAAAGGCGCCTCCTTTGTTCTCATATCCTGCTCTGCGCCCCGACGCGTCGGGGCACAGTCGCAACTTTGGAAGGCTCCCCTTATTGACTGTAGAAAAAAAAATAGTTGTCATTTTCAATACACTATTTCACTCTTCTGTATAACCAAAAAGTATACTTTGAGGAGTTTTTAGCCACTCTCCTACAACCGAAATCCTTTCACTAAAATGGCAACTACAGAAAAAACCTTCAATAGTTTTTTTATCTTCCGAATCGGGTAATTCAAAATTACTTACTGATTATAACTGTTTGTTCACGAACACACCAAGTAGAATATAAATGCCAAAAAGTAACAACTTCCCGCTATCTGAAAAGTCGGACATGGACATCCGGCTTACTCTCCTAATTTCTAAAGATCCAAGTTCAAGTTCAAGTTCAGTATTTATTTAATTCCATAGTAAAAAAAAACAGTAACATCCAAATATTACTTCTACATAAATATTATTAACATAGTACAATATTGACAGTAAAAACAAACAAATAGGAATTAGGTTGCTGTATAAAAACCCAAGAGGGTTTGTCTGGACAGCCACCAGAAAAAAACTAGTATAGGAATCATACACATGATATATGGTATTTGAATAAACAAAAACAAACAACAACAAAACAAAACAAAACAAAGTAGAACATAAGCAAAAACAAAAACATGCATGTAGACCGCACAACCCTAAACAAGTTTGCACTGTGGAGTAAGTGAGTGTTTTTACGATGTAAGATTATTAGAAATAAGATATAATTTAAGCTTTCTTTTAAATGAGTTCAAACTATTAATAGAAGTAATGTCTGACGGTAAAGAATTACATCCAGAAGGAGCTTTATGTCTAAAAGAGTGTAATTCATATTGTTTTGTAATAGCAGATAAATAATAATTCATTCTATTTCGAGTATTATAATTATGAACTGAACAGTTTAAAGTTAACATATTGCATAAATCATTGGGTAATAAACCAAGCTTGTGTTTAAAAAGTAGTATTGCATTAAAATAATTATTTAATTAATAAATATTCAGTATGCTTAAAGATAAACTCCAGTACTGGTAAAAAAAAAAAAAAACTCTCACAAAATCAAACGAAACTTACACTGAATGTTCAAGATTACAAATAAATGACATGTGCCAAACAATTTTGGAAGAAAATGTATACTGGCTGAGTAATGAGCATAGAAAGACAAGGAAATCAAGGTAGTACTAGCCCCGACACCATGTGTGTTGTCCCATATATAGCTTTCTATGTGAGTGCTTGTTACTTTACCAAGACTCGGTCAAATTTATTATGATTTTGATGACTCCAGAACCTTGCAGTGCACACCAATACTTACATGCTACATGATCAACTGTTTCTGATCCTTTCCACACCTTTTCTTTCACAACGCAATCGCATTACCAGTACTAAAGTTTATCTTTAACTTTATGAATAAGGGTTTAGTATGTGCCAAGTATGAAGATGATGAGGCAATTCTTACAAATCTCTTTTGCAATATAAAAATGGCTTCCAATTTGGAAGAATATGTATTAGCCCATACGACATTACAGTATGATAAGTAGGGCAGGACTAAAGTATTATACAATGTGATAAGAATGCATTTTGGTAGGATATGGCATAATTTGCTGATGACACCGATATTCTGTGATAACTTCTTTTTGACATAAGAGATGTGAGTCTTCCATGATAAATCATGATCAATGTAAACACCCAGAAATTTCGTACAATATACACGTTCAATTGATGAATTATTGAGTTTCACAACTAAGTTTTGCAAAGAACTATACTTTTGTTTCTGTTTCACAGTATAAAATGACATATAATTTGATTTATCTATATTTAATGTAAGTTTATTGGCATTAAACCATTTAGAGACCTTTAGTAGTTCGTTATTTGAATTAGTTGACAATGATAAATGATCATCTGTTGAGTACAAGATATTGGTGTCATCAGCAAACAATATAAATTTTAATATTTTGGAACAATTTGGGAGATCGTTGATAAACAAAATAAATAACAAATGATCCTATGCATTAAGAAGGAAAAAAAGTTGTATATTGGAAAGCTGAAAGAACATAAACTACAAATATATAGGGGGAAATCCCTTTCAGTATTGTACAGCATCAAATACATGTACATAACGTTTGAGTTACCCTTGTTTTTTTTGTTTTTTTACATCAGGATTTAGATAAAATTCTTCGCTTGTCCTTGTTCTTCGTTCCCTATGACACGTTCTTCTTCTACTCTCCTTTTAGCTGTTGCTTCTTTACGGCTCCTTACTTATATTACTTTGTACAAGTATATGATCATATTTAATGTACAATTTTTAAATGGTTGAATGAATTGAATTGATTTTCTATAATGGTTGAATACATTAAATTAAATTGAAAAGTTATTTTCCGCATCCCTCCAAATTACGGGGAAACATTGGGGGAAATTTGCTACAGTTACTGTGACGACATTACAAGTGGACCCGATCACCATTTAGATGAGGTGATGAGCCGTGCCTAATTATTGCAAAGTCATTGATAATTTAGTGAAAGTTGATTGAAAAATATACTTTTTTCTGCTTTGAAATTAATGATGTTATATATTGGTGATTCATCATATATTATTCTGTCATTTCCATCATAGATATTTTCTATAGATACCACACAAAATGTGTGCACTTTTAACATAATGTTTTGGAGTCTGGCCAACTTGGACCAAAGACAACTCGGCCCAAATACAAAAACGTTCAGTTTTTGTAGGCTTAGTGTAAGGATAAGGGTTAGATTTAGGGTACGGGTTAAGTTAAGGGTTAGGGTTAGGGTTATACTTAGGGTTAGGGTTAGTGTTAGGGTAAAAAGGCAAAAATTAACGTTTTTGGAACTGGGCCGAGTTGTCTTAGGTCCGAGTTAGCCTAGCTTTTTGACAAGGCCTCGTGACTTTGACTATTTTTCACCCCAATCAGCGGCTGAGATGAGTCTAGCCGGCGACGAAGAGAGATCTAGAGACCCGGGCTGAACGCGCGATCGAGTGGCTCTGCATGAATTATTCATGACGTAAGATTTATTTACCAATCAGAACGGCCATCTCCCAGTTGGCTTCGTTCGTGATTCGTTCATTATCAAATCATGTAAGCAAAGGTAAAAGACAGGGGGGTACTACTACAAACAGATCTGAAATGGAACAGCCATGTCGATAACATGGTGCGTAACGCAAAGAGGCGCATGTATATGCTAAGAACCCTGAAACCATTACAATTACCATGGAAAGACTTACTATGTGTATACACAGGCTATGTCAGGCCCCTTGTTGAATATGCTGCTCCAGTGTGCCATCCTGGCTTAACAAACTAACAAAATGCCCAGATTGAAAGGATCCAGAAACGTGCACTCAAAATTGTGCTGGGATCATTGTACGTGACCTACGAAAATGCGCTACAAATGACCAATCTCCAAACCCTAGACAATAGAAGGCGAGAACTCTGCAAAAGATTTGATAAATCACTAATAAATTCACCTTAGTTCAGGGACTGGTTTGGGGACAGAATTGCCCGAATTCCAGGGCACCCTAGGAACCCTCTTGTGTCAGTTTGGTTTCTAGTGAGAAGGAGCCACATATATGCATTATGAACAGCAAAGTAATTCCAACAATATAATTATAAAAAAAGAAGGTTCCAGGATAGTACAATATCACATCTCACCCGCCTTTTTATTAATCAGTTGCTTTGGATATCGACTATAATATTTGTTTAATGTTCATATTATGTATGGGTATTTCTTATTTTATTTTAGGCATCTGATGTACTTAATTATTCCTCCAAAAGAGTTGTTTGAATACTTGTGTGCAATTTCTACAGTGATTTTCAAGATATACGTATTACATAACGAATGTGTACCTTGTAAAGTCTATACTACTTGACAAAAAAGAGCACATATATCTGGTGTGGGTGAAAACATCTGCTCATAATCTTTTGAGATACAGAAGGTACGTGTTATAAAAGAGCAATAAGATTGACTTATGGACGCCTGTTAAGTATGTAAAATAACGCTAACAATAGGAAATGAATATAATCCCCACACATTCATAAATTGACTTGTGATGTTTTGAAGATTCAATGATCAAAGCCTTCACAACGTATTAACAACTGCCATTTCAGGGCAATAAACACTTGCACATGGTAAACAAAATTATCAGATGTGGGAAAACCATAGTATAGTGGTTCATTTACTGGACTCTAAAAGGGGTCGAAGAATAAAATATCTACATGATGAAAGCAATTTTACTTGACATTCATTCCATCGATGCGTATTTCAACCAAGGCAGTAAATGTGTTTCTGGCATGATTCCATTCAATGAAATACACTCAGTCCTGACAAAAGCTACTAGAGCAAAACAAATATCAATAAACTAATTATTTCAATGGCACTTTTAAATCCGTGCCATAGTTATTCAGCTTTAGTGATGCAAAGATGATGCTCTCATGTCAGGTATTAAACTACAAAACTGAAGTATGCAAAGTGTAAATATTCAACAGCGCCATCATGCTTCAATTGGCATAATTATTGTTTGCCAGTTATTATTGGAAACTCTTATGAGCTTTGTTTCTATCCCTCTAACACACTTATGTCGTTAGTGATTGTACATTACACTTTGGTCGCCATGGACTTATGTTTGTATTTAGTATGGCTAATCTGTTCCGTTCATTTAATATGTAACTTATTCTTCGAACGTTTTACTTCACCGGTGATGTTCCTTAGAGGGAAAACATGCATTCCTTACACGTACATTTAGTATATTATCGTATTATTATTATATATATATAAATATATATATTTTGTTTTAACATAACTTCTTAAACTCTTATCCTGCCACAGGGCTAATCCCCCCAGTGCCAGATTTATAACGAGATAATCGGATTGACGCGACTGTATTACCAATAGCGCGTGCAAAACACTAGGCACAGTCCAATGGGCATGAACAATAACTGCTATTACGAATACGTGCTAGCATGCAAGAAGCAGAGTAACAATAGCGTGAATGCAGTCTTATGGCACTCTATGAGTTAAAGTGACTCGGTAACATTGCCTCAGGTCTGAAACAAAAGCATTGATTTAGCTTATGCTGCAATCATAACCTTTAGGTCTGTCAGGAATCCCATGATTTTTACAAGCCGATCGCCTGTCTGATTATCAAGATATTTATGATTGGAAATCGAAATCAAACTTTGCGTTTTCCTTATGGTTTTTATAACACTACAGTCTATTGTATAAAATGAGTAGATTTTTTTTTGAGGCACTTAATGATCATTTTGAAGCGCAATTTCTTTAGGACTTCAATATTACACCATATCACAGACACTGATAACACGTAAGGCCATGTATTGTTAAACGATGCCTTTAAATCTTGTCTCTGTGTTTGATGAGGAATTGTTAATTAAGTTTTTATTTTTACTGTGAGCAAAGTGCAGTCTAGTGTGCCGATTTTCATAGTCTGCATCGAAATTATTATTTATATGCGCAATGCAGAATATTTAATGTGCAATACCAATGATTTGGCCCTTAATCCTGCAAATTTAAATTATGTCAAATCACACAAATGATTAGGATAAAGCAAAACAAGACGTATTAAATCATTTATGACTTTCGCTTCTTAATTTTGTATTTTTTATATTTTCTTATTATTTTTGCTTATCTGGGAATGTCAGATGTAAGACATAATCTTAAAATAACCCAATTTTTTTATGTTGTTGCTCTTGAATCTAGTTTGTCTGGATAATTCCTACGAAGAGAGGAGGGTTTTCGTTGGAGCAGACTTGGAGATGAGATGCGATGGACCCCCAATCTCAAGGACCATTACCATTGAGTGGCGCCTGATAAGCGGTGTTAATAACACACTTACCATTGTCTGTCCTCCGGAGCGCTCTGGCAGCTGTGAGGATGTTGATGACCGTATTCAGGATGTCCAAAACAGCTCTACCAGTACGTTTACTATAAAGAACGTCTCCCTGGATGATGCAAGACGATATGAATGTAAGATACGTACAATTAACGACCGAGCATTGTGCATTTTTAACGTGACAATTAAAGGTGCGTATACTATGATTTTTTAATTATTTTACAATGTCATGATCTGCATTCTGCTTTACAATGTTTTTTGTTAAACGGTGCATTAGTCCCACATCTAACAGAAAATTAACAGGAAAGGGTTGTAACACATTGATGTTAAGATTGTGGGATGGGTAGGGGGGCGGTTCGAACTGTATCCCCGCCTCCTGATGAGAGCTCTGGTATGATTGAGTATTCCACTTTGGGCGGATGTCGCCATCCTTAATCTTAAAGAAGAAAAAGGAGAAGGAGGAGCTCACCTGCCTTCACCTCTGGGATATATACATTTATCCGGTACAAACTGTCTGCAAGGAAGTTGAATATGTTGATGTAGAACATAATTTATGCATACTATGAAGTGTTGAAATACTAAACAGGAAAGTAAAGCGACAAGGCTTGCTGTAAATTACATGCACTGATTGTACAATCACGTTCACAAAATTCTATCTGCCACTAAGTCCTCGAACCTTTTTTGTCCAGGTCATCTCGATCAACTTTATTCTTGAAAAGATGAAAAATCGAAACACTTCTTAGTCTACATGTCAATTAAGATGCAATTAAAGTAACAAAATAAAATTACATGCACCATAGAGAAATACTTATTTATTTTATCCCATAGTTGTTTCGGTCAATAAAGTATTAAGTCTAACTTTTCAAAATATCTATTCGGGGACATTGCTACTCCTAAAAAAACAGATATAGTAAACGCATTGGCAATCATCAGCAAAAGAAAAGTAGGCTTTGCAAACTAAGCCAATGAGTTTTTAAATGCAAGGTTACCTTGGTTTACAACTTTTTAATGATTATGAATTTTCTCCCCTCACAGAGCCACCAGTGGGTTTAACCCTTATAAACGAGAACGAAGGGACAGAAATCAACTCCAGCTTTCTGAAGGTCAGAGCTGATGTCAATACTACGATAAGATGCCTTGCCAATACATCAGTGTATCTCCAGTGGTATCCCAATTGTTCTGATCATTCTTACCTCGCATGCAATGAGGGTGATCCACACAACGGTGGCCGTGCATTGTCATTTACCCCAAGAGCGAGTCAAAATGGAACCATTCTAGCATGCCAAATAGAGAACATACATGAACCATCGGGAAATATTAATATCTCGATCATATTAAAAGTAGAAGGTATGTATTATGATTCACTTTCGGTTACTGTTGAATCGAGAATTTTACTGATTAATGTGACGTGTACTAGATTGGAGTCACCTCTTTTCTTATCCTATTGTACTTAACTGTACTCGTAGTCGTATTATAATGTAATATGTTGTAAGTATAATGTCATTCTTTGTAAAAACAAATTAGTATTGCAGAATTAAAGCCAACCATTGAAATATTTGATAGTTATGTATAATTGTATTTAATGTAAAGGGCATTGAAGTGTATTTTTTAATGCGCTATATGATTGTAACATAATATATTAATTAACAATATGTTTTTGTATACACCTTGGCCCGAATTCACAAAGGAGGTTTGACAACAGATCTAGGTATATGTGCGTCATATGACGCGTTTCGACGCGTTTTAACAAACCAAGGTTTGTAAAATACGCGCCAAAACGCGTCATATGACGCACATTAACCTAGATTTGTCGACAAACCTCCTTTGTGGATTCTGGCCAGAGTGTTTTCTTGTTAAATGTCTATGTATTGCCAAAATCCTGAAATTAAGTCATGTACCCTGCAAGAATTGTTAAATTCAGCTTACACTATGAACATGACAGACAAAGAAAGCGGACAAAATATACAGTCCCTCAGGTAGACAAGGGAATTTCCCTTCACTGCTATTATGTAAAAAAGTGAATATGCATGTGACACCTGTTCTACACATTTTTACATAATAGCAGTGAAGGGATGTTCCTTTGTCTACCTGAGGAACTGTATATTTTGTCCGCTTTCTTTGTCAGTCATGTTCATAGTGTTATTCCGAAAGTATTCTTGGGAGTGTCGTGGTCGAGTGGTTTAAGGCGCTTGACTGTAGATGCGAAGTCGAGGGTTCGAATCCCGACACGGCACTAATATCCTTTGGCAAGATATTTACCTGCACTTGCTACTCTACACCCAGGTGTTAAATGGGTACCCGGTAGGATGCGAACGTTCATGTGGTTGGACGAGCAAGTGTGCGCTTGTAAAATGGCGACTGGCTGGAATGCTCCCCAGGAAGTGGAAAATGTGCACACATTGTGTGCGGGTAAGCCTGAATCCGATGACCGGGGTAATAATATATCTGTAAAGCGCTTAGGCACATCGTTGGATCGGTGTATTGAGCGCTATATAAAAAAAGGATTATTATTATTATTATCATATAAAAGCCTACTACACACCAGATGAATATAACAATTTTGTGGCACTAACATGCTCCTCACTTCGGATAACATTGCTAAAATATTTTTATTTTGTGATATTTACTGTAGAAGCTTATGTCGTTGCTTTAATATTTGTTTTTGGATTTCTCAGATGTTTGTCGACGAAACTTTTTTTGTATACTTAGTGTATACTTAGTCTTTAGCTCATGTTTAATGTTTTTTAGAAATTTAAAATTGTATATATCATGTCCATGTATTTTATTATCATATCTTACTTTGTTTTATATATCTTTCTGTATTGTGTTGTAAATATGTTGTGCTCCCATACCCCTGAAGGGGGTCGATAGAGTCAAATAAAATCTTATCTTATCTTCTTACCTTTTTTAAATTTGTATATGAAAAACATGAATCAACGATATCTCCGCTATCTCTGAATAATGTTGACAATTGTGATTTTGTTAACAATAATATAAATAACAAACGCGGTCGAGTTGTGGTTAATTTCATTTAGACTGACATTAGCTACACACGTTGTCTTGAAGTCTGTTTATTTAAATTCAATATTCTATTTCTTCTAATTACCAAACAGATGATATCTTTTCATCTCCTGCTGATGTATTTGAGATGGTAGATAGAGAGAAAAGTATTATATTTAGTATGTGCGATTTTGATATCAATTCTGTGAATGTTTGCAAGGTTCACATTGTAATTTTTTTGTGAAATCGTAATGCTTTACTCAATGTTTCCTCTCATAAAATCCCCACCCGAGTTACTGGACAAATGGCTTCTCTACTCGATAATATAATTACAATTGTTACTTGAATCGGATCGGGTATAATTATTACAGCCATTTCTGATCATTTTCCTGTTCATAGCTATTCTGGCTCTGACCTATATACATTTATAAAATGTCTCAATTGTTCCTGCTTAATTCAATTGATGAACTGTTAATATTTTATAATAAGGGGAATAACATTGAACGCTCATATGTTTGTTTCATACAGTAATTACATTAATGATGCTTCCATTATTCTACAATGTATTTTTATTATCAAAATTAACTTAAAATCATTATGAAGAAAAATCCCTTTTTTATGAAGAGAAAATGGGACACTGATAGAATTATCTATGGGGTTCTACGGTAAAGCTTATGACTTTACTTACATTTTTTGGAATAACTATCGATAATGAATTGAATTGGATTGACCAAGTAAATTACCTATGCAGTAGATTATTAGAAAAAAATATTGGAACTAAAAAACTCCTCCTATTAACATATTAAAAATGATACAAATTTCAACTGTCCTTCCGCATTTAGCCTATATTATAAAATCATTGCGTGGGATAACTCGTCTGTGGCCTAATTAGGCACAATAGTCAACTACAAAAACGTGCACTTATAATTATTATCCATTCCTCATGGTTTGCCCATACATCACCTATATCTAGTTCCCTCGATTTTTTTTTAAAGGCATTTTATTCTATCTATCAGCGTGTTTCTATTAGTTATTCTGAAATTATCCGGTTAAAGAAAAAAAAACGTATAATGCCAGGGAAGGGCAGTTTCTATCTATCCGGATAAATACACTGCTCCCATTACGCGGGTTAAAAGGCCGTGAATAAAAGTTCATCGAACTCTGGCTAAGGTCACCGCAAAGTATTGTGGGACTGCTAGGTCAACCTGGGATTGTAGTGTCGCGCGCGTCGGGGTAAAATATTCCGATTACGTGATCACTCCTATTTCAGGTTTCTCTCCGCTGTGTGCACTCAACCGGAACGGGTAAGTGTCTACATGCGTTATCCGGTATAAGCTTCCTCTGCATTATCCTTCTATTAAAAGAAGGATAATTTTGCCGGTGAATGCGTCACAGCTCTCACGGCCATTATCCGGATAATGGCGTAGAAAGTCAGTTTCTATTAGGAAAAAAATATCCCTTATCGGCCATTAACCGGATAATGGCTTCTAATAGAAACACGTTGTATGTCAAAAACATGTTCTCCCTGAAACACTCTTAATTTACTTTAATCTAATTTGCAATATTCATAGCCATCTGATATGTACCAAGGACAAATCATTTGGAATTCACTTCCCTCATCAATTAAATATCAATCGCTGAAATATTTTATAAGTAGGGTTATAAAAGGATATTCTTGCAACATATTAATCAAATTTGAACCAGTTATTTATCTTTAATGTTAATATATGCTAGGCACTGTGTTGCGCATTATTTTTGGGGTAATGTTGTATTTTGTCATGTGCCTGCAATGTGGCAATGACCTTTATCTTTTAATTATGTATCTTCTTTTGGTCAGCTACTCATAAAGGTCACTTCCTTTCTGGCGACTACTGACCAAGCAACTGTTATATTGTTGTACACATGTATATGCATGTATTTATTCTTTTTATGTAACAATGTATACTCAAATGCATGTATGTTATTTTTAATTAATAAGGTGAAATAAAATTGAATTCGAAGGAAAATTTTTTTCGCAGTATGTGTGCAGCATCTTGAAATCGTCAGACACGACTCCTTTGAATTTATCTTCGATGGAGAGAGTGCATTGAGCTGTCAAACCAATAACAGTAACTTCAATCTGACATCGTCATCACTCTTCTTCACCATATCTTACCTGAATGGGAGAGGAAATGAAAATACGAGTGCTTCGTGGGAACATGCAGGAGCATTACATTTGGTTAGCTTCAAGCTTGATTCAAACGTAAACTCTCTGTCCTGCTGTGTGTCAAAGACCTCTCTATGCCCAGGAGTTTGCTCAGAAGAATACTTTAATGTACTTAATGGTAAGTAATAAAACACAAATTTTCTACATGTACTTTAACCACTTCTACCGACGGCCTAATAATACTTAAATAAAAAGGACTTCCAATTTGTACATGATAGAAACTAAATTGTTTGAGTATGAAAATACAGTCCAATTTATGTAGGCTATTATTGACATCTCTTTATTGTTATACTTATTTTTTTCTCTGCAGAAACGGTGTCATTCGCCATGTACTCTGTAGGAGCCACAGTATTTTCCATTATGATTGTCATCGTTTTCATATTCGTCTTTCGGAGATGCAGACAAAAGAACACTGGTAATAGTTTTGTCATAATAAAAAAGATCACTTATAAATTAATGTCAGAATTCTGTGACAGGCTGAAAATATGGGTTAACCAAAACACCATCAAGCATCAGAGAGAGTTGCCGGAATTTAAGAGTCTTGAACTAGTAAATAATATTGGTGTAATACAATTCAAATTTGGCTTTAAGTGTAAACTCTAGGATTACAAACATTGATAATGTTTGGTGATTACACAAGGAAAAACATGAATTATAATCAATGTAACTATGAAAAATGTAGTGGGTGTTTCCATTTTCTTTCAAGATAACCAAATGTTTACATAGTTGGTTTGGGAGAGATGAGTGTTATTTCTTTTAGATAAAGGTTGCTCAAAGTTGACATATATGTTCACACGTTTAAGAGATAAGCGAACTGGCAACATATGAGGGACTGATTTAAATAAATGAAGCGGAAAGGGACGGAAATTTGATGAAAACAGCATCTGTTTAAAAAAAGAACAAGAATCTCAGAATACTTAGCTAATTTAGTGACAATATAAAATTATCTACTGCATTAAAAATAGATGTTCATATTTTTAGAAGTTTTGTTAAATAGTATGCTCTCTTATATTTCTTAGAAAATCTCTGTTTATGGGGTTATATCTAAATAAGAAACAGATTAATCAATCGTATGTCAAACCTGTCTTAGTGACCACTTATCTAGAAGGGCCACTTGTCTATAGTTAATATATGTATTTTTAGGTATTTGTGGGTGTATAATGCTTACAGGAAGAGTAACTGGAGACCTGGACAACGTTCAGGGTCCAGGTTTACACCCAACGGGGCTCGACAGAGGAGCTCTTCCCCCTATCCCGACCATCACAGCTGACCCATCTATACACCATTCACCAAGTCCATCCCACAATGCTCAAATCAATCGCCGCATGGCTCAGAGAAACCAGGACCGGATTCCGTTTCAATCACTCGTGTCTCCTGTGGATGATACCCTCGAGAGAGATCAGACCAGGACCATGGGAGCCAGGTCCAACGCTGGTACACAGGTCAAAACGGTATTTCTGTTGTTGTTTTCCTTCTTCTTCTAATCAATACTTTAAATGTATTTTTATTTAAAACTGTTATCTTTTATGGAATTGAAGAAAAACAAAAGTTGTAGAAATTCTTTGCAACATGTACTAGCTCAAAATGACCACCTTGGTAGAACGTCTCTTAAGGATTTCTTTCTCTACACTACCCCATAAGTAAACCCCATAGTATTTCATTTACTTAGAACAACCTATACCTCAAGCAAAACAAAGTTCTGTTATTAAAGTTATATCAAACAGAGTAGAAAAACTACTTCTTTCTCTCGACAACAAAAATATAATTCTTGTCATCGCTTTGATACAATACTTAAGCTGAGGGAATCGTGACACTGATAACTACCAAATCAGAAAAACAACTCATTTGCAAAAGCTAGTTGTTTTAATCTGTATGAAAAAGAACAATACCGTGATTGCCCTTTCACCTGAAATGCCTAATGCACTCATTCTCACATATTTTATTTTTTCGAACAAAAGCTTATAGGTATGGGAACGGACTCTTATCAGATTATTTTTGTCTTGACATATGATTTCCTTTCAATTAGGAGCAGGTTTCAGATGTGAAAGACCAGGATATGTGTTCCGGTTACATGGAGATGCAGCCTATAGCACCGGCCCAGCAATACATGGCGCTAATCGGTGATGGAGCCACAATGGGGGACGAACTCAGGTCTTACGTGAGCCGGCCTACAGTCTCACGGAAGCACAACCCGACAACCGCAGAAAAGACTTATGTTGGTGACCCTACGTATGTGAATACAAAGGAAATTCTATATGACAATGCAATAATGAAAACGAATGATGAATCATCTTATAGTGAATAAAGACTTTGATCAGTCCCATTCGCTTAAGTACTTTGCTTGAGACTATGGAAACGTTATACATATCTTTTAATGTAAACCTCCTCAATCAAAAATTAGCAGGCAAATAAATAAATAATAAAGAAGACAGAAAGACAGAAATGAAACGAAAAAAAAATGAAATTAAATATATAGAAACTAATAAGCAAATAAATGAGGAAATAGCATATCAATATTTGTTAATGAGTACATAGCACATATCACATGTAGATTATCGGGGTGGTTGATATAGATAACAGTAAGTGTACTTCAGCTGTGCTTATATGGATCTTTTGTCTGTTAAGTAGTACTTCAGATAAAAACGAAGAGACGAAAGATTTGAAATATTATGGAATGAGTTGTGTTGTAATACAGTCGATTACAAAATAGTTGACGAATAGAAAGCAATACCTGTATTATGATTTAACTGAATCAAAGTGATTGTCATTAGAATATGGGGTACCACGCGGTTCAATACTTGGCATGTTGTTATATTATATTTATTATTCACCTACTGCATTACACTTTTGAATTAATCGATGATGTATTTTGTTTCCACTCACATCTTCAAACCCTGAACAACATTTCAATACCTCAATTCTAAAAATGAAATACCAAAATTATCAAAATGATTTAATGCCTATAAAATATCTCTTAATCTTAGGAAAAAAAATGTTTATACTTTCAAAACAGGAAAGGCAAAATCAATGTACTTTAGATGGTGAGTTTTTTTAAAGAAACAAGTGTACCAAATTCCTTGGTATTCTAAAAGATGATAATCTGAGATGGAATAATTAGGGTAAGTATATCTCTCACATAATTTCACGCAATTTTGAAATACTCTATAAATTGAAACAATATGCCCCATTTTAATATTTTGTTCATGCCGTATGATTCCTTATTTCTGCCATATATTTCATATTATCTTTTTATCCAATTCCAAGAGTAATGTAAATTCCATTTTACTATTGCTTTTTCACAATTTCTTTTTACCGTGACCACTATAAAACCGTTACTTTTAAAACCAAAAGCATTACAAGTCTATGATATAAATATTCTACAAATTGCACTTTTGTGTTCGATCCGCTTACAAAGTGGTCGACTACCTTCATACTTTGTTAAATTGTTCAAATTAAATGAAGATTTACACCCTTATCCCACTATACAAACTGACAAATACCATCCTACCGCAGTTGCTCTTAATACATTTCGACACCCTGGACCAGATAAGTTGAACTCTTTCCTTATTCAAATTCGAAATCAACATGCTCTTTTTTTCAAAAGGTGTTAAAACTAGGCTAATTTGAAATAATTAATGGCTCGTGTTTTACTCTTCGTTTTGAATTGTGTATAAATTTATGTTCATTCAGATGATATTATCCATGACCTGGCATCCCCCACTTTAATACACCTGCTGCTAAACCTGTTACTATTGTTGTAGTTACCGTTCTTCCCCTGTTTTTCTATCTTTCTTAATAGCGTGTCATTCTCTAATTTCATAGTTAAATGTTTAGTTAATCTGGAGGATGCAAGCATATTTTATTCGTTTTAACTACGCATAAAACATGTAACTTATTATGATTTCGTTTTTTTCTTTCTTCTCTGTATATTGTCATGTACTCAATTGGGAGAAAAAGTTGTATGGAACTCAAATCTATGAAGTGGCACATTAATGCACGTAAATATATAAATGTTTCAAGAAATGATGAAAAATATGAAAGAAATCAATAAATCTATTTCTAAATTACTCAATTTCTCAAATGTATGGTCGAGAAACATTTAAAAGAGAGGGTTGTTGGGTAAAAATTGACATGGTCACATTAGGTAAAGGGAAACAAGCTGACAGAAAGAGAGAGAGAGAGAGAGGAAAAGAGAGGAGACAGAGAGAGAAAATAGAGAGAGAGAGAGAAAGAGATAGGGCGATAAAACGGAGAGGGGTGTGGGTGACAGAGATGGATGGGTAGAAGTGGGAGGGAGTGATGGAGGGAGAGAGGGCTGATGGGCGTGTTTATGTGTGTTATGTGTGTGCGGTGAAGGAGGACGAGGGGGTATTTGTTCATCTCGTTTGTCAAAACTTAAATAGAATGGATACTGAAAGTGATATGTCATACATAATCAGTATATTAGAAATAAACTCGTCTTTCCAGGGAGGAGGTCATATACCCCCAACTGATCAAAAGAGGGAGCACTTCCAATAACCTAGGCAGTGCCAACCAGATAGATATATAGTTCTCAAAGGGGGGGGGGGGGAGAGAGATATATATATGGGCTTGAATTTGACGATTCTTTCACGTACAAGTAGTGAGGCCTACTTTTTTTATTTTTTTTATCAAGGTCTCCGATGGTGACCTTAAAACATAAACAAAACAATATATATGTAAACAAAAGGCATGGGACTGTATTTCCGATATGCCTACGCCTAAATTCAATTAAAACCATGGCATCAATTATTCTTGCAATATCACAATGAAAACAAGATGCCTAAAAAGTTCATACTTCAAGTGGTTTTCAAAATATCGCAGCAATGAGCCTATAACCTGTCTTTTAGTAAATTGACCTCTATGACCTTTGACCTTTAACTAGTTACCTCAGAAATCTATCAGTTTTCATTGGTGATACCCTCTTAATTCACCAGGTTTGAAGCCCGATCATACCTCTCGTGATTCTTGAGTTATTGTGATAACGAGGTATTTTTATACAATGAACTCCATGACCTTTTGCCTACCTACTTCAAAATCTTAAAATACAATATTCCTATAAAGACATAATATATATCATCACGAAGTTTCAAGTGCACACCTTAACCCTTTGAGTGCGAGTCCGCGCATGGCGATTGTTTCCCCTGTGACGGAGCGATTTCGGTTACATCACCAGTAATGGAAAATTTGGCGGTGCTTTCTACTTTCATTGCTCATTGCGCCTCATACAGTCATTTTCGGGATTTTTAGTAAATGTAAAAATGAAAGATCAGACTTTTTCCTTTCTAAAAATATAAGTTTTGTTTGTCAATACGAAAAATAAGGTCTGTTATTTTTGAGGGGAATTGCCGTCTTATTTTGCTGAAGCATCACGTCTTTCCTTTTCAATACACTCATACTACAAATTGCGTAAGCACCGCCGCACGCGCAGATCGGTCGATACCCCCACTCATTTCCCATTGCCAATGATTGTCGTCTGCTAAAGCTCGGCCGATTATCAACCGAGCCATAAATAACAGGCCTAAGCCTTTGTTTTACATGGGTTTTCGACACAATATTGTAATAAAATATTAATGATAATAACAATTATTTTCTTCATCTTGCACTCGCTTTTCTTCATTGCCAGAAAACTTGTTTTTATGTTGCCTTGCATTTTTTTCTTCAACAATGGTAGCATCTTTGCCCAGAAAAAGTCTCATATTCGTGGCTATAACGCCGGAGTTGCTCAAGACAAGAGATATATTCCGTGGGGAGAGAGAGGAAGAGTAAGGGGTCGTTTTTCAGAACATAACATTTGAACATTTTATATGCCCGCTCAAACCAAGACCGGCTTTAGGTTGATCAAAATATTTTACTCAAACCTGCTCTAAAATTGTTACATGCCCTCGTAAAGGTATATAAGTTAGAGTGGTTGTTTGTATTGTCATGTAGATTGACCTATTCACCTACGTTTAGGCCTTCATCCTCTTCTTTCAAAATGGTAATCTTCCAGAGTAGTTACTTCTTTACATTCTTTTGTTCCTCTTAGGGTGGGGGATAAGCCTTTCATAAAAGAGGTCCATACATGAATGATTCGCTAAATTGGTCAAGTTTATAAAATGAAAAGCGTATTGTCATGTAAATACCCTATATCGATAAGGCTTAGATTAGTATATGATGAAAAAATGCCACACCAGTAGGGTAGATAAATATAAATAAGTAATCAGGGTCGAAATCGAACTGATAATACGACCCGTAATACGAATATCTGAAATGCGGAAGGGTGCATGGAGCTTGGAAGTTGCGTCAAGCAACAATCCTGGCAAGAATATAAAACGGACGCGCGCGTACGCGTCCGTCTCCAGCTGTACGGGTATTTCGGGGCCTTTTTTCGATCCGAACACTAACTTAGAGTAAAGTTGAAATGAAATCTCTTTTTCTCGATTTTTTTCTACGTAACTATATTATTTTTTTAATAGATGAGATGAATGAATATATGTAAATAATACTTCTAAGAACTTTAGCACATAATAGCTAATAATAAGCTGGAAAACTTTGTCAACATATTAGGGATATATCTCGGCTTCTGTAGAAGCCCGTCGTCACAGACTTAACAACTCGCCCGGCTTCTTAGAAGCCCGTCGTCTCCAAAGTGTTAAGTAGTGGTAGATTGATGGAAATAAACAGTAACAGCTACCTTTAAATTACGATAGTGTCTGAGCAGTGGTGTTAATGTAAACAAGCCGAATAATTTGCTTCAACTTAGAGGGGGACATTACATTTATGAGAAATCATACTTTGATCAACTCTGAGTTTATGAACATGATAGAATAAAATGTCGTAGGTTTTTGTGTTATTTATTTTAATGATAACTCTTGTCTGGAAATAAAGATCTAAACACTTAGGTCAATCCTTTAAAGAAAAAAATATTTCAAAAAATACTCATGTGGCTGTAATTAAATGCCTAAAAAACTAGAGCTCCTGGGGGATCTGCCCACTGGTACCCCCGCAAAAGGGCCCTAATGCAGCCCCTTGGATGCTCATCTGATCGTTATGAAATGCCTAAAATACTGGGGGCAAGGCCCTCTTTACCCCGCTCAAATTAGTGCCCTTCATGCCAGTGTCGCAAATAAGTTATCAAAATATGCTCATCCGACCGTAATTAAATGCCTAAAACCCCTGAGCCTCATGAGGCTACACCCTTTCAAACCAGACAGGGCTTTGCCCCCGGACCAAACGTCAATTAAGGCTCTTCTTGCTTTGCTCGCTTTGCTCTGCCTGATCATAAATACTTTAGCCCCATCCCCCTTTTTGTAACAGTGGGATGACGCAGATTTTTTTTCTGCCCCTTAACCTTTTTGGTCATTACGCCACTGCTCCCTCTCTACTTTGAAAAGTGCCCTTTTGCTTTGTAATAAATGTCCCATCTCTTGTGAAAAGTGCCCCCTTTTCATTTCTCCATAACTCGTGCCCCTGATATAAAGCGACTTGATTAAAGCCCCTTTCCCTTAATTTCCACTAAAGCTTACTCACTGCGCTCGCTCCAATTTATGATTGAAACAATTATCTTTATTATAAAAGAGGTTTTTAGTCTTTCACGGTTGTGCCTTATACTTATCAGGATTTATCTGCTTATAAGTATCGGCTTGCATGGTGATGTAGATATACAGGTGGCTTGCGTGCCAGGTCACCATGTGAGAGAGAGAGGGAGGATTGAGGAGTCCTGAAAAGGACTCTCGGTAATCTTTCTTGAGGGTGTGTAGTCCTGAAAAGGACTGTTGGGGTAGTCTTGAAAAAGACTGTTGGTTATCTTTCTTAGCTTATAGCTCTAAGGAGAACTATAGCGCTTGGAGAGGATGAGGGCGGGAGTGGCTCGACGTTTCGAACAGGTTGACTATCCGTCGTCAGGAGTGGAGAATAGCTGGCGTGCATGAGCTTAAGTCACCGGGGTGCGGACGTCGGGGACGTGGAGTGCTGATTGAAGACTTGAGTTGTAGTCCGGTTGGGGGTGATGCTTGAGTCACGGCAACGCTTGAGGAAGGTTAGGGGATTCTTGTGTTTGGCTTCTTTAACGTAGTTACGCTGCAGTTGCCGGGATGATACTTGGGTCGGCTCCTGCCACGTAGAGCTGGGTTAGATGCTGCTTGTAAGTATCGGCTTGCATGGTGATGTAGATATACAGTAGGCTTGCGGGTGCACCAGGTGAGAGAGAGGGAGGATTGAGGAGTCCTGAAAAGGACTCTCGGTAATCTTTCCTCTCTCTCACATGGTGCACCCGCAAGCCTACTGTTTATCAGGATTTGTTTTTAATCTTCTGAAATTGTTTCACTGCGGCCTCACAGAATTCAAAATGTTTGCTTGCTCTTTCGATCGCTTAATATTCAGACCATCACACCCAAATGCAACGTATGATGCTTAAGAAATATCTTGGACCATATGTAAATAGATAAACAAATATTAATATCATCCCTGATAATGTAATCACATTTTAACAATGAAAGGATTTCTGATGTCTATAATTGGTAAATGTCTGCTTTGTGGTCTCTATTTGTAGGTGCCCCCTTTTTTCTCTAGAAAGTGCCCTTTTTGATGCCCCCACTTTGGAAGACGCTCTACCGCCCCTGTTATACAAATGTCAATGGGTACGTAATACGCTTGTGTACTACTAGCTACTTTGGCGGCTCAATTAAAACAGGGCAATGATGTCTAAGCGCCATATGAACGTCAGAGTGTGTCGATTAATAACTTATAAGAAGCCAGTATTACACAAGGGTTCTGGTTGTATCGTAATGTTTATAAGGGAAGGTATCTTTTAGCGAATCGGAATGGGTGCAAAGTGCATTGTTGAAGGCTCGAGATGGTAGAACACTCAGCCTGTAATCGAGACTATATGTACTATGATACAAAAAATGGTTTAGTACATGCTGCTTTGACCTAACATAGCTTTTCGTACATCGTGAGATACCCTTCAGAAGTTTTCTGCATGTGGATAACAATTATTTTTTCTCAGTAGAATGGGATGGATGGAAATCGATCAAAAATGGTTGAACCAGTAGAAACCAGTAGAATTCGGGTTTGTAAACGTTTAAAATACAAGCAGAAACCCGTAGAAAAATGGTGAGATGTGAGTTGGGTAAAACAACGGGATGATCTGTAGCACGGTCAGCTATTTGTCTTTGCCTACCAATTGATCTTGACGGACCACAGTTTGGAACAAAGTCGGGTCTTCTCTGGTGACGTCACACGATCAGATTTGGTATTCACTCTGTAAAAACCCAATAGACCTGTTTACTAACGTATTCATATTTTATACACACCTTTTTAACATCGGTTGTTCTTGACATAAAAAAAGCTTGTCCCATGCGTGCTCGACATAGCAACGAGTTATGTATGTAATCTGGATTCCAAGTACTGTAGTTCATTCATTAACAGGTTAATGGAATAACTTGTAACAAAGTCAATAGGAGAGAAAAAATCCATAAATGTGTAAAGTGACTCTCACACTCTGCCGTGTAGGCCTACCGTGTGCCACCGTGCGCGAAAATGTCTGCGGACGGTGGAGAACGGCGAGGGCACACGGTGGTTCGTTATCAAAGCGGGCAACACGTTAATAGGGCGTTGGCGCTTATTTACACCCGGTGGGACCCAGCGAAAGTTTTGGGCATGTTCAAAACTTTGGCCGGCTGGCACCGGCCGCAAGTAAGCGGCAAGAGGACGGTGTTGAACGGTATGAGGACGGTATGAATACGTTATGAAAACGGTCACACTGTATGAACACGTTCACAACACGCTCATAACCCGTTACAGAACGGTGATGAACGGGCAAAAAAAAATCCACCGTCTGCAACGGGTTGTAAGCGGGTTGTGAACGTGTCATGAACGTGTTGATACCGTGCCACCGTCTTCATAACGTATTCATACCGTGCTCATTACAGTGTTCATACCGGACTGCCAACGGGTGTTTCCAAAGCGGTACTGCCTGATTCTGATGGCGCCGCCTCCCTAACGCATGGGTAACATCCTGTTAACGCCTTGACGTTCCCATAACGTCCTATAACGGGTCCATAACGTGTCCTTACCTTCACAGTAGCGTCATATGAAAGTGCCATTACCAACAAATTTACTTTTGTCACCGTGTGCCACCGTTTGTCACTAATTATTGGGTATATATAGAAGGGTTTCGTCAGATAAGCTTTACTTTTTCTTGTCATGACGTCAGCAGTCCGGGGACTCGCTCACAGGACGCTCCGAGCGGTGAGGGGACGCTAAGTGACTGGTAGGTGGCTGCTACAAACCCGGTGCACACGTTCGAGACCCGGTATGGGCCCGGTATGGAAACGGCCAGAAGATGGCAACGAAACGGTGAAAAGATTAATTTTATGATTTTTTTTTTGCGGCCGGGGACAAGTTCGCTCAAAACCCAACGTTCTGGACTCTGTTGTTTTTTAATAGCCCGGCAGGTGGACGGTAGGCCTAAACGGCAGAGTGTGAGAGCTCCATTAATAGTAAACCCGCTCTATTATATAACCTCCCCACAGGGCCCACACTCAAGCACACCCACACGAAACTAGCAAACACGCACCCATTCACTCTCACCCAAACACCAACTATTTCTTATGGGTTTCTGGGTATTACACAACCTGCTGGGCGAGATATGCCTTAGGACCAGGTAATGAAAGAAAGACAATAATTCTGCGACTGTATCTTTTCAGTATAAGGAAACATATCCTTCCAGTACAACCCGACCCCCCCTCCCCCCCCCCCCCACTCCGGGAAAACGAAGAGACCACATGCGTGTTCTCCCCATATTGACTTAACACACCAGACTTATGCTGAAGGGGGGGGGGGTGCTGAAAAGGCTTGTATAACAAAAGAAAAAGATCAACCGTATTGACTTTATACACCGGACTAATGCCGAAAGGTGTGTGTGGGGGGTGCTGGGAACACGCATATGCGTACCCTAAATAGCACTGAGTGGGGGGGGGGGGGCGGGCACTATAACTAGCTTATCCACTACCTACCCACTAAGCCGAACCTTTAACTACCTTACCTACAATTAACTTCTCACTTATGTAAACTATTGAATGGAATTAAAATGGTATTTGTCATTAAATCCACATGACAGGAAAAGTACTGAATTACATGGAGTTTACAAAGTAAAATCACAGTTATTAATTCAAAAAAACATATTAGTCATACAATAAAATGAAGGAGAGAAACAGATAATGAGAGAGACAAAGAGAGATAGAGAGGGGGAGGGAGGGACGAGACAGAAATGAGAGAAGGAGAAACGATATTGAGGCAGAGGTGTGACAGTCTAGAGGAGGAAGAGATTAAATTACGTAGAAAGT
>JAVYIG010016479.1:0-30955 GCA_035222895.1 Strongylocentrotus droebachiensis | reverse complement strand
TATCTATCAAGGAATAGAATAAACTTATCTTGTTGCACATAGATTGTTTGTTTAATTAAGTTAGACTTACCACCCATTCTCTACGTTTGATGACGTAACGGAAGAACTCGACGGTGTAGTACACGGGAATCAGAAATATCGGCAAAACTGGAATAAAACAAAATATGATATGTTACTCGCATGTCGAGTATCATAAACGACAATACATGTATTACAAACAGTTGGTTAATTAACTTCATTACATTTAAATAAGATTACATTTTCTCCCATTGAAAATACTTCAATGCATAAATCTCGATTAATTTCCTATGATGATGAACATGTATTATAACCATAATTATAAAATATTTATAGTCAAGTTTATTGTGGTGTCTTTTACCCTATTCCACTCTAAGGTGTGTTTTTCCACTCTCATTTATAATTTTACCCACATAAATAACTCGGTACGATAATGTATGCTTCAGTCCGAGAAAGCATCTCAATGTAACGAGATGCACAGTGTGCCAGAAAGGGCTTACTTCGAACCATCGAATCATCGCGTCCGGTCGGGTGGTGGCGTTACACGAACTTTTGTGCAACGAAGGCGGAAGATCATGCGATGTACGTTAAGAACACGGTCTTTCGTAGATTGCCATAAGGATTTCACAAAGTGTCAGGTAAATTGAACCAGACAATTTGTAGATGAGAGGGGTTTATCTTTTATACATTACCCCGATATTTCGTGAATACTGAGGGGCATGTTTTCACAAAAGGTCGGGTAACGCGAAAACCCGACCCGACGCGATGACCTAATAATTCGAAGTAAGCCGTCAGAAAGTGTTTGAAACTATGAACTCAGTAATTTCATTTGTAATAAACATGACCTCAGGCCATAGATTTATTTGGTTTTGCCGT
This sequence comes from Strongylocentrotus droebachiensis, assembly GCA_035222895.1. Classification (NCBI taxonomy): domain Eukaryota; kingdom Metazoa; phylum Echinodermata; class Echinoidea; order Camarodonta; family Strongylocentrotidae; genus Strongylocentrotus; species Strongylocentrotus droebachiensis. Next base: position 30,061 of record JAVYIG010016479.1, on the reverse strand, counting down.
TTTATTTTCCGTAAAAATATAAATACATGAATTATAAGTATAAAGATTAGTATACAAAATATGATGTAAAATAGCCGACGGATAGCTCTATTCATTGCTTCCTGTATAGAGGTCGATTGAACATGACTTACGAAAAGGAAAGTATTTATGCTGATGTTGGTATGGCATAAATCCTGTCTTTGCTTTAGCGACTTCCTTGGGTACGGTGTCCCCGACGAGAAAGAAAATCTCCATCTTGATGTCGGGATCCTTGTTGATCTGGTGATCGAGAGAGAGGGGGAGATATATATATATATATATAGAGAGAGAGAGAGAGAGATAAAGAGAGAGTGATGAGGGAGGGAGGGAGAGAGAGAGAGAGAGAGAGGGGGGAAGAGAGAGAGAGAGAGAGGGGGGGGGGGAGAGAGAGGGGGAAGAGAGAGAGAGAGAGAGAGAGAGAGAGAGAAATAGGGAGAGGGAGGGAGAGATGGAGATAGAGAGAGGGATACAGATAGATAGGAAGAGGGAGGGAGAGAGAGAGAGAGAGAGAGAGAGATGGGGGAGGATATAGGGGAGATAGATAGATATATTTATATAGAGTGAGAGAGAGACAGACAGATAGAGAGCGAGAGAGAGAGAGAGAGAGAGTAAGAGAGAGAGGGAGAGAGAGAGAGAGAGAGAGAGTCATTTCTCAGAAGTTTAATAGTCAAATTTGTTGAGAATTTCTTTTTGGGTATTTGTCCGTTTTCTGACCTCATAAAGCAATGATTAGAATCCATTAATAAACATTTAATATTCCGACTTCTTAATTTTCAAACCGGATTATATAATAATGATGCCTTCGTACTTTTCGTCGGCACAGTATTTGCATGAGGATATGATACCCGGTATTGACTGTTGGCATGTCGGGCAATCATTCTGTCGAAGCAACATGCCATTATAGTTCATTTGGGACGTGAAGCATACCTGTGTTCATGGCCTTAAAGGTACTATGTCCCATTTGCAAGCCAAAAAAATGAAAAAGTTAAATTCCAACTGCATTTAAAAGATAATACTTATCTAGAACTTCCCTGAAAAAGGTGGGCTTGAAAATGTCTTCAAGTGGGAAAATAATGACTATTAGTTGTCAAATCGACTTTAGGGCTATAGAGCCCAAAAGTAATAGTCTTGATTTTCAGACAATTGTACTGAATGGTCATACGTTTTATACTGCGCAAAGATTCAATAAGTTTAATCTTGGCCATCACAAGAAATAGGTTATGGATGTAGACAAATGCTCATGTATACCCTTTACAGCTCTTTTCATGTATGTTATTACCAAAGAAGAAAAAAAGCCAGTCAGTCACTCAATAGTGTCTGACAGTGAAGTCTAGCAAGTAAACGGGTTTCCTTGCATAATTTGAATATGAGGACACTGCTAACGTTTAAATTTCACAGATAGGACATACATGACATATTCATAATTCCTGCAAAGTTCTACAGCATTTGAGGTTGGCTGCAAAAGGGACATAGTACCTTTAAGCCATTATTGTTGTAAATCCAGACTAATAAGAATAGCGGTCTATAATGTAGGATTCTTCTTGTTGTGAGCGCTTTGGGCCCTCTGGGAAAAGCGCAGTATATAGATAATAATAATAATAATAATAATAATAATAATAATAATAATAATAATAAAAATAATAATGTATAGATCGGTAGTCTTTAATTACAGCTTCCTTTTAGAACAGGTTTTAGTTGAACGAATGACTGATCAAGGGATGTATAAGACGCGGTCTTCAAAGACAATTTTTCTATATTTACATGTTTCTATACCACATGTTATCATGAGAAACTCTGTTTTTAAAAAGAAGGCAGAAAATGGGTCTCTATAATTATGCAGTTGACTGAAAGACACCGGGCTGTCGAGAAGGCCATGGTGGATCAAAAAAGACAAAAAAAAGGTGGGGTGTAAAATTTGTAGGGGCATTTTGGCTCAAACGTTTGAAAAGGCTTGAAAACAATAATAGGTGACGGATATTTTGTGTGTACTGGTACGCAAGATTGGATTTTAAGGGGGTACGGGTCGGTTGTGCCCCTCTCAATCCGCCATTAGAGGGTGTGACTTACCACGTTTGGTTTAGCATGGTGCTGATAATGACGATACTTCCACCAAGAAGCCGGTGCACCCTGTAAAACAGAAACAGAACAGTTAAACGGGACTGCACTATACTTGTAGCTACTTGCGCCCTCTATATAGCCAACAATGCCTAAACGGTACCCGTTGATCCCCATGGTCCCCTTTTTCTTATGTTAAAGGCACACTGTCCTACTTGTAGCTACTTGCTCCCTCTATATAGAAAACTTTCCAAATCGGTGCCTGTTGGTCCCCCATGATCCTCTTTTTCTTATGTTAAATGAGAGCTGAGTTAATGAGATAGCCACCTGTCACAGTGACCTCGATGGCTCGCTGTGTGGTCTAATCCCTTCTAGCTGCAGTAGTAACGCCTACCTTTAATTGAAAGCTGATTTGATGAGATAACCACCTGCCAGTGACCACGCAGGGAGGTCTAATCCCTCCTGGCCAAACTAGGGCAAATAGGTTTTAAGGTAACATGAAACGGGGATAAAATCATTGTTTCTATAGGACATTGAATTTACTAATTACCCCTGCTAGGTTATAACGAACATACTTAGTATAAAGCCCCTTTATTTTCTGTTCCTCTGGTGCTTTACAAGGAGATGAACGACGGCACTACTCGAAGAGGATTCGGGAATTTAAATCGGGATTGCTGGGTATTGTAGTGACCATAATACCAATACCTATAGACGAGTTTTCTTAAAGTTACGCCCAGCCACGCCCAGTACTCAATGGTTTTTGCAGAGCTTCTGATTGGTTATCAGCAGATTTGTCACTGATTTTTGTCATTTGTCATTGAAAAAGGCTTTGTGAAACAGGTCCCTGTTTGATTTTTTTAAAAAGGCGATTTTGAAAGCCTTCCCCTCCGACAAAATTTGAATTATTTCCTGTAGTTTTTTTCTGTCGTTTACATGTAGCACTGCTATATCATAATTCCTCTTGTACATACACATCCGGACCGCCTTTTATACCTGAATCCCAGCAAAGACGAACTCCTGCACGATGTAGTTGAGCTTGGTGGATTTGAAGACGGAGAGGTGACCGAAGTCGTGGTTGAGCCAGGCTCCCTGTGTCTGGCTGGTCCCCATGAAGAGACCGGCCAGGAGGAAAGAGAAGATGTTGGCCCCGAAGTAGCGCACGGTAGCGTAGGCCAGGACTTCGAGAGCGATGATGTGGCCCAGCTGGAACGCGTAGAACCAGAAGTTGGGTTTGTACAGATCCTGGTGGTATCAAGAAAAGAAAAGAAAAGAAACGAAAAGGAAAGAAAAGGAAAGAAAAGAAAAGAAAAGGAAAGAAAAGATTGAAAAGGGGGAAGGAGCATACGAAGGAGGATGAGAAGAAGAGGAAGAAGGAGAAAAAGAAGAAAAAGAAAATAATCAAGGCTTAATAAAATAAGCAAATATAAGAATAGCGAATAGTAAAATGTTATTTTGTCGTTTGTCGTGATCGATATGTAGAGGCAAACATTGAGTAGGCATTTCGAACAACAAATTTAAACAAATTAACCTAGAGGGACTGTACCTGTGATTGTTATGTAACTTATGTGTGAGAATCCGAGGTATATGTCACGTCATGCTCGACTGGACTGAGCATGTATGCTTTGGAGACAAAATTGCCACATTTAAAAAGTCACATGAATACCATTTCTCTAGTGTATCGAGTGCTAATTGTTCACAATTTTGCGGTTCAGAAATCATAAGGAGTTGCTCAGGAACGAACTTACTATTCTGTCGTGTTTATTTTCTTCTTTTTTTCTTTCTCAATTACTTTCATCTTGTGTTTGTTTTTCTTTACCCATCTATTCCGATACGATGTAACACAAATATTGTTCCATTACCATTGTCTTCGTTAGCTCCCTCACATTATCGAAGTCGTGTGCGAGCTCGCTGCTCCCGTTGTCGTACCCTTCGACGCGTCCGATGCGATACAGTTTGAGGTACTTGTTGACCAACTGACGATCACGATGAAACGCACCGAATGCATCCTGAAATGAAGGTATGAATGAATAATGATATTAAGATGAACAACTATTGTCCCTCTCCATACCATATCGAAATATAATTACACATGTTTCCCATTTTCAGCAACCCCCCTCTCTCTCTATCTGTCTCTGTCTCTGTCTGTTTGTTTCTCTGTCCGTCTGTCTGTATCTGTAATGTACCTCTCTCTCTCTCTCTCGCTGTCTCTCCCTATCTCTCTATATCTAGATCTTTTTTTCTCTTTCTCTTTTCTTCCCTCTAGCTCCCCCTCTCTCTTACAAGCTTCGTGCTTTCACGGAATTTCGTTTTCTTCCTCCATTTATGTAAATTTAATTTGTATTAATTTGAGTTCTAGAAGAAAATGTCTTTTTAATCCGAATCTGAATATACTTTAGATCATTGTATATGAATAGGTGTGTTTTATAGAAAAAAGAAGCGCCACAGAAATAAAACCCATAGAAAGCAGCGATACACCTCTCGTATTTTCCTATCAAATAGAACAATCAAATTAAGCAAGGATTTAGCAAATAATCGGAATGCTTATCTTGATTTGCTTTTGTTATTTATCTTCAGTATCTTGTTGACTAATTAGTGATAACACATGAGTGGCGTTATTGGACTATTAATCTAAAGATATTTAACGTTCGATTTGTAAGTCAGGATCTTTCGATGCATCGTCGAATGATCGAGGAACCCTAGCGATCTTTTCTCTTAGGATGTCTCAAAATTATGACTAAACAGGGCGATTGAGCAATGTGTTCGAGCATCTTTCCACACATTGGCCCGAATTCACAAAGGAGGTTTGAGCTCAAACCTTGGTTTTCGTACGTCATATTATGACGCGTTTTACGCGTTTTTTACAAACCTGGTTTGTAAAAGAACAAAAGGAGGTTTGGCGAAACAAAAGGAGGTTTGAGCTCAAACCTTGCTTTGTGAATTCGGGCCATTGTGTATACACTGAGTCACTTAAAAATGAATGAAAGAATGTATCGAATTTCACATGATTAATGTGAAGAGGTATAAAACATTCTTTTTGTAGAAAATCTCGTACACGTTTTTTAGAAGTTGTTTTCATACGTACATAAAATGATCAAGTCAAGCATTGTGAATTTATGTGAAATAAATACCGTATCTACGTGCTAGTACTTTAGCTCGGCAGGCTATATCTCTAAATATTGTATATATTTTGTTATTTTGTCAGAGTGACATCTGGATGAACTTACCAATGACTTCTTCTTAAAAAGAGAAAAGTTATACTCAGTATAAGCTTTAATTTATTATGTCGATAATCTATGCATTTTGAATGGATATATATCTTACGGTCTAAAATGATAGATTACGTTTCCAGGAAAAGAAAAGTTATGAATATATTGTCAAGAAAGATAATTTAGGCAAAAGAATTAATACAGGATAACATGTTGGTTATTGGGACATCCATTTTGGAGAGATACATCTTTCTGCAATAACAGTCTATTCTTTACACGAGCAAAGTACATGAAATAATTTGTGTTCACGATGAAAGTTCCCTCGTTTTCTTTTTGGTCTAAGAAAATGGCAGAAATGCGTTAAAAAATATTATCCTATAATCAAACGTGTATAGAAACCCTGATCAAGGGCTCGACAAGAAAGTCGGCTAGATATTTAATGGATGTCCTGTCTAGTCTTTTAATAAAGAGTTTGGGCACCTATTCTTTAGCTCTGCCTATCTTAGTATTGATCGGTCTAAACAGACCATAACATATCAAGGCTGTTGATTGTATATGTAACAATAGCATTTCGGGTTACTACATACAGGGAGAGGGTATAGAGAAGTAAACTTTTCTGTGTGATATAACACAACCGTGCTCACACAGAATTTTACTTTACATTCTTGGATTTCTCTTAAAAGACAGTTTTGAAAGAAGGGCGAAAAGACAATTAGAATCAAAGAAACTTTTCGTATATAATATACATGATATTGTTATACTAATATAATTCTATTTCCCGAAAAATGATCTAGTCTTTCATTCAACCTAACATACCAATTACAAAATTACAATTTATAAAATTAGCTTACTTTCATCAAATGATATCATAAAATCATTAACCTTTAATACTCCGATAAATTGTTTAGTTACTTATCCACATACCCTTTACGAAACTAAGTGTATAATTATGTGTGTATGTGTATGTAATATATAGATATTAATATGTGTGTATATATATGTGTGTGTATGTATATATAATGCGGTGCGAGAGGCATAAATAGTCAATAACTGAAATGCATTTAAGTCCAATTAAAAAAAAAAAAGGACCCGGTCAGTAAATATTCTGAATAACATATGGTTAATGGTAACAGAAGGCATTATGCAGTTTGACCGGAAAAGTTGTTTACTCACTATGAACAATAAAAAAAAAACACGCACTTCTCCGTTTTCTATACCTATACAAAAAATCTTGTAGGTCAACACGAAACTAAGCTAAGTTAGTAACAGTGTTGTAATAAAATAAAAAATCAAACGGCTATTAAAGGGAGGGTATTTTACAGACATTGCTACCTCTGATGTAAAGAATTTTCAATTTCGGTGAAGGCGTATTTAGAGCGATTCCCTGCTCTTGTACTAAGGGAAATGGCTTTCGACACATCGGGACATTGTGAACATCAAATGACAGTGTCAGTAGAATACCCTGCCTATAATTTTTTAGTTATTTTAATGATAAAATTACATCCCTTTCTTTCCTTTAACCACTTCCTTAACCCTAATAAGGCCGGGCTATTTGAAGTCTTACTACGGCCGGGGGGGGGGGGGGGCATTATGCCCCCCCCTAAGATCTCGGCCGTGAAACGGCCGATCTCCGCGAAAATTTGCACGCATGTCAAGTGAAGTGTATAGAACAATATGATAATTTCAATTTTTTGAAAAAAATCCCTCATTTGCATATTTATGGTAATTTATGCAAATAACGTCATAAAATCACATTTTTACCCATAAATCCTATATTATTCATATTTAAGCATTCTTTTTCACTACATATATTCATTAGACCATTTGGAACAATAATACGACAAAAAAAATTGGAAGAGACAGCTTATTTCTTATGTTATCTCTTGTTTTGATAATTTCTTATGTATTTCATTGTTTTTTTAACTTATTTATGTTATTGTTTTTTTTTTTTTTTCATTGACTCCCAAAACAACCACCTAAACTTTAAACAAGACCCAAAAACCAATGTTTGATCTATTTTTAGAAAAAATGACATTTCCATATGTTTTGTACACAAATCACAAAAATGAGCGATTTTCGGGCTGACATGCAAAGACAAAAGGTCACGTGACCTTTTAACTATAATTCTGATTTTTTTTAAATTTTTTTTTTAAAGATGCGCAAGACTCTAAAAAAAAAAGTCAGCGAGCGGCGAGGCGCCATCCATATGCGTTCTCGAACAATCAGAAAAATCGTGGAGGGGGGGGGGGGCCTTAATGGCCCCCCCGGCCTTATTAGGGTTAATAGTGCGAATCGTGCGTCCCGCTCAATATTACCACCACAACCATCAACACTACCACCACCAAGGCCACAATTATCACTGTCACCACCACAACCATCAACGCCATCATTATCATCACTACCATTACCATCCTCATTATCATTACCATTACCACCACCACCATCACAACCACCACCATTCTCATTATCATTACCATCAGTACCACCACCGTCACAACCACCACCATCAACGCCATCATTATAATCACTATCATCATTATCATCCTCATTATCATTACCATTGCCAGCACTATCGAAACCACCACCATCCTCATTATCATTACCCTCAGTACCACCACCGTCACAACCACCACCATCAACGCCATCATTATCATCACCCCACCACCATCAACGCCATCATTATCATCACCACCACCAAGATCACCACCACCATCCAATCACCACCACCATCACAACCACCAACATCATCACCATCAACGACATCATCACCACCACCACCACCACCACCATCACCACCACCACCATCACCACCACCACCACCACCACCATCACGGCCATCATTATCACTATACCATCACCAAAACCAGTACCACGTACACCGATCATCATCACCATTACCCTAAAGATCAAAATGATGATGATAATCATCATCACCGCAACACCACCACCATTACCACTACCACCAACACCGCCATCATAATCACCAGCATTACCACCATCACCACCACCACCACCACCACCCTAATCTCTCCACATTATCATCACAACCACAACCACCACCATCATCATTGTCATCAATACTACCACCAAAAACGCCATCACAATCACCACCATTACCAATATCGTCACCACCACCACAACCCTAATCACTCCACATTATCATCACAACCACAACCACCACCATCATCATTGTCACCAATACTACCACCAACAACGGCACGCCATCATAATCACCACCATTACCACCATCGTCACCACCACCACAACCCTAATCACTCCACATTATCATCACAACCACAACCACCACCATCATCATCATTGTCCCCACCACCACCGCCACTTCCATTCGCATCAACTCACCGTAGCATCTTGGCCCGAGTAATGACTAATAACCTTGTTCCCTCCTGGATGTCGTTTGGCCCACTTGGTGATGTCGTAGACGTTGCCGTCGACCACCAACCACTTGTCGTCGACCTCGGTGTGTTTCTTCACTTCCTCCCACGTGTACGTCGTGTCCGTGTTCGAAGCGGTCTTCGTCGAGACCGGCGACGACATCGAAAGTTCTTCTTTCTTACACATAGCTGCCACTGCAAAAGAGGGTGTATGCCAGATGCAAATAAATTTATTGACCTTTTTTCTTCTTCTTCATTATCCTTCGTTTATAACAGAATATTGAGAATGACCTGGATTTTAAGCAACAAAATTGAATTTGAATTGAATATTATTTAAACTGTCATATTCTTTTTTTTCCTCAAGTAAAAGGTTGTTGAAAATATTTTTGTATTGTTGACAATATTATTGTAGTTTATGACTATATCTGTATCATATTACCGAAGAATCATGTAGTAATGCGTCAATTTTTGCTATTTCTGTTTATTGTAATTTTGACATTCGCACTCTTGATCGTCTTTGTTACACAAACAAATAATTATACAAACAAACGAATAAACAAAGAAAAGAACTAACAAAACAAAAAAAACAAAAAAGAAAGGGAGAGGGAATGGCATCACTGTGTGTGTGCAGGAGTGGGGGGGGGGGGGGGGGGGCAGGGGGAGCTACGACATCCTACTTATATTTTATGTTGACAAATCTTTTGTCAAAACGATGACGGGAAAAAAGAAGAAGAGGAGAAACACATATGAAAATATAGAGAAAGAAGAGGGAGAGGTATTCAGGTGCACCGTTGTTGAGGTCTTTATGAACATGTAGTCTTTCTATACAGGTGGTCGCTAAAGCAGGTTTGACTGTACATTAAATAATCGAATAATGTATATCGGTAACTATAGGGCTTACAACCTCGCAATGCAATATAATTACGATGGTATATAACTTTAAGGGAAATCTTACCCAAAATATACAACTACTCTTAAAAGAAAGCAGAAACATCAGAGAACCAAACTGATGAAAGTTTCAATTAAATACAAGAAAGTTATGAATTTTGAAAGCTGTAATCACTATACGTATGGGCACTTCAAAATGGCTAAAGCGGTAATGTCAATGTGTCAAATGTAGTGCCGGACTACTTTCTCATCTGTTTTAAGTTTCTTCTAACATAACATGACTAGAATTTAAATTGTTCAACAATTCATGGCTCAGGAGTGTCTATTATTTTTAGAGGAACTATAATAATGCTATCTTTAATATATTTTCAGTAGTGCCCCAAGGGAGAAGGAACTTTCGATAAAAACTGAAATTAATGATATTTTGTACACGGCAAATGGGAGAGTTACCCGCGTCCTACGTCACAATCCACTGACAGAAATACCAATTTGAGATTATCATACTAGTTCAAACTTCAAACATTCATAACTTTCTCACTATATTGGTCCGATTCATTTCAAAATTTTGCCATTCTGTTTATGTTGTTTTTCTGCTTCCATACAAAAAACGTATTACAAGGGTTGGATTGCCCTTTTAGAAGAGCACTTTACATTTCACAAGTATAAAACTTAATATCGGAACCCGAAGGATGGACTAGGCTTTCTCTTTCAATGTCTGACAGTCTAACCCGAGTCGGACATTAAAGGTATTAAGTAGCTTTGCCTCAGATTCTAAACAAAATCCTGGATTTAGCTCATGCTGCAATCAAAATTATAAACAGTCAGGAATCCCATGACTTTTACAAGCCGATCGCCTGTCTGATTATCAAGATATTTAAGATTGGAAATCGAAATGTCAAAAAACCGTTTATAACACTACAGTCTATACTGGGGAAAATGAGTATAGTAAAACCGGTCACTCAAAGATATATTTTTTTTGAGGCACTGCATGATCATTTTAAAGGTAAAGACCAGTAATGGTCATGCGATTGCATTGTGAAAGAAACGTTGTGGAATCGATCAGAAAAGGTTGATCATCTAGCATCTAGCATCTGCAAGGTTCTGGAATCATCAAAATGATAAGAAATTTGGCCCATTCTTCGTAAAGTTACAAGCACTATACACAGAAAGATGTATATGGGACTACCCTATATCTCTCACACGACCATGAGAGAAACAAATTTACCAAATATATGAATTAGTAGGCGGTTTCCCGGCAATTTTTTTATCATCATGTATTAGTCAAAACATATTCTTTCACATGATTGGTAATGAGAGCTTCCATTTCATTTTTTGAAATTGGGGCGTTTCCAATACTGGTCTTTACCTTTAAAGCGCAATTTTTCTATGGCTTCAATATTACACCATATCACAGACACTGATAACATGTAGGGCCATGCATTTTAGATTTGTAAAACTGGAAACATTGATGCCTTTAAGGACGATTTAAGCCACTTCGCAGACAGCACTTGTAAAAATGGCCCCGAAATATCCACTGATCTTCTACACATGGAGAGGTCCCACTTTATGCATTTTAAAATGTTCCCTACCAAAGGGATGGATGTCCTTCATGAATACCTTTTGTCTGTCCTCTTGAGAAGAATATTTCCGCCTGTGTGTCAAAGAATCTTCCGCGGGTGCATAATTTATAATGATTACATAACTTTCATAAACACTGATGTTTTTGTTTTGAAGGATATTTATTGTTCATTCAACGCACACAACATAATAATAAAAGAATGATTACATATACATTTTAACATAATAATTACAAGATACTGAAGTTACATTATTTCAACATAAATGGAATATATGACCTTTATCTGCCCATAGTAGGACTAGAAGTGTTTTTTTTTTATTGTTCAGACCACTGATGACGCCTGTATAATGGCCATGTCCGTCCGGCCGGGGAACGCCGAATGACCCGAAGAATATATAATAGAGCAGCTTGTGCCCAGGTCAACCAGCATCGTATGATCAGTGAGAATAAAACATACCGAACTGTTTCGATTCATACCATTATTGCTCCTGCATATCTGACGGTTCATTAACAAAAAAAACGTATATGTGTGTTTTTTATTCATTAACATCTGAACATCGAAGTATCAATTTAAGTACACGAATATGAGATATGACTGAAATTCGCCAGGTCTATCATTTCGCTAAACGCTTGAATTTATTTATACAACTCTAGATCTATTGTCATCGTGTACGCACGTAACGCGGATTTTCATATTCAAGCTTGCTTTAAAAATCAGTTTTAGCAAATATCGCAACCAAAACATGTTAAGTCGTAAATAACATCTCTTGAAATAAGATGTTTTGCTAATCTTAATTTTGAAATAAGCTGAATATAGTAGGTATATTTACTGTCTGTCGAGCACGGTAGTCTGTTTTGTGAGATATTTATGCAAATTAGATAGCCTGCACAGCTGCAGCAACGCATGCTGTAATAAATGATATAAGGTATCTTTAAATAGGGATGTTGTTATGATCGGGAATGTTTGTCAAATTATTGATTTAGCGGTAGGCCTATTCGATTGAAGAAAATAAATATCTCAGAGGGCGGGGGTTTGAGGGTTGGCACGAATTCATGAGCATCGATAATATGAGCATATTATTATCATGATTGTGTATATACGCGAGAATATCGAGGTGAATTTCAATTAACATGATTCGATTTGCTCAGCTAAGATAGGCCTATGGATGGCTACTATGGCAGCTCAAAAAAGATAAGCACTTTAAATAGTCCATACGTAAAAACATGCTTAACGGAGATAACAATATTTTAAGGGTGTGTCAGATTTTTTTTTTTAGAATAAAAAAAGTCTCAGTAAATTACCAGCCGCCCTTTACTAGATCCATTACAGGCGGGTGAAGTCATTATGCAACACACGAAAAGGTACCCCGCGAAGCCAGCAGACAACTCTTATGTAAACAGTAATTTTTCGTTATATAAACTCATACATCCGATTATTTTTGATAATAAAATAACTTGAGCTCACCTAGAGGGAATGAATTAAACAAACCCAGCTGATCGAGGTAGTTTTCCAGTCAAAAATAGCGAACTATTCAACCCTTTTGCAGACGACGAAATGATCAAGGGGAGACGTGCTCGGGCATCTCACTGAATCGCGACCTCTCCGTATAATTATTCGAGAATAATAATGTCATCCATTCGGCGTTTCCCTCTAACAGATTCTCTTCGAACAAAAGAGCACACGAATCGCGCGCATGTACAAAGCTGTTTCTCAGTTGAGTGGCTGCTCGGCACTCGGCGCACTATGGAAAGCTCTTTGTAAAGAGTTCAACGGACTTGTACGTCACTGCCTTTTTGCTCTTATAAGATTTTTATTTTTGTTTTAAATATAGTAAAACCATACGTATAATTAAGTTCTTTATTTCTTTTCAGAAATGAATATATATATTATGTTGGTCTCATGAATATATGATAGGCCTAGCATAAAAACCACTAAGGTATTTTAAGGAGGGGCGGGGAGGGGGCTATTTGTCCTTCCTGACAAATTGGAAAACAAATGCAGCCAATTAAAAAAAAAATTAGAGGTAGGCCTAGAGTTACCAGATTAGATAATTATACTGTAAATTTTTATATTGACATGCACGAAATATAGGGACATTATGAAAAGACTTACTGGTTATATTCCCAACTTAATGGTCGATACCTCCCCACCCCCTCCAACAAAAACGGGTGGCCCTTAAAATGTTGTTTCCTTGTGGATTAGATGGATTACAGAGAGAGATATGTTTTGCACACCCCACCCCCCCCTCCTCCCAGGCCAAGATCTGGATCGCCACTGCTTAAAATAGACTCTAAAACAGATCCCACTAAACTTCTAAAGTGAACAAATTTTGTTTGAATCAAATTTTATTAAGAATACATCTTGTGTACATGACGTGTGATTGTTACTATGTCGGGTAGCCCAGGAATTTGTTCAGGTTGTGAAGTACAGTTTTTTTTCAAGAGGTATGCATAGTATTTTGGTGATATAAACTGGTTACCTTTTTCGCTCTAATTTTTATCATTTGGACAAGACGAATCAAAATCAATACGAATCATTATTCAAGATGATTACAACATTTAACATAAAATGATACATTCCATGTAGAGAAACAGAAGAACAATGGTTTAAAATAAAATCATAGGTTATGAGGCGAAGTGCGGGAGGAAGGGTAACTTAGGCCTTTGTATCGCCCTTTGCGACCGACCCCCAAAATCTTGAAATCTACGGTCGGCTTTAAAAAAAAAAAAAAATTTAAACCGTTTTTTAGAAAAAATAAGGTATTACAGCATTCAAAATTGAGAAATATCAGCCCAAAGAGGGGGTAGAAAAGAAGGGGAAAAAAAAGATTAAAAAAAAGATTTCCGACCGACCGACCCATGTTTTGGCATCAAAAGGGCAATACATCATCTTTATTTTTAGGCCTTATCGTACTACAGTATCTAAAAAGAGTTGTGAAATATATATTCTTGGATATCTGTTTGCTTTAATATCTTGTGATAAAAGTTTGTTAACCTTTCATATATGAGCAGACGATGGTATGATCGGGGGGGGGGGGGGGGGGTTGAAATATATAGGAAAGGAATAATTTGAAGTATACATGAAATATATTTTTTGTAATCTTCATCATTATTGTATATCATTTTGTAGATATATTGTATCTATCCTTTGGAATGCATATGATCGAGTTATCATCAGATTTGTTAAAAATGAGAAAATTATGAAGAATCAAAAGTAGAAATGTTAAGTTTTGTCATTTTATGTAGAAACATTATTGAGTATTTCTTCATACGACATAAAATTATGAAGAATCAGAAGTAGAAATGTTAAGTTATGTCAAATTTGTGTAAAAACATTATTGAGTATTTCTTCATACGACATTTATATTCATTGTATGCATGTGGTTGTTATTGTTGTTTTTAGATCATTATATACATTTTGAATAAATTAAATATAATTTGAAAACAACTGAAGAAGAAAAACATATCAGAAAGTAAGTCCAGTTCACCCCTCTCTCTCTCTCTCTCTCTCTCTCTCTCTCTCTCTCTCTCTATCTCTCTCCTTCTCTGTCTCCCCTCTCTCTGTGTCCCCGTCTCTCTCTGTCCCTCTCTCTCTCGCTCTCTCTCCATGTCTGTGTCTCTCCTCCCCTCTGTCTCTCACCCCTTATCCCTGTTTATGGATCTTTTTCTTTCTTTATTTATTCTCTCTCTCTCTTTCTTTCCTTTACCTCTTTTTCTCATCTCTTCCCGTCTGTCTGTCTCGTCTTGATTTCTTCTTCTTTCTCCTTCGTTCCCCGTCAATTCTAAAACCTGAACATCTGTATGCATGGACTCGCAAAAATGTTGAAAAAGTCTGCATAATCATGAGTATTGCAAATCAAAAGTTTGTTCACCTTTCAGCAATACTCGTACGATCACATGGCCATATGGCACTAGTTTGTTGGCAATGGCATAACGGTGTCTGCATAATAAGACTATAATATGCTCTATACTTCAGCAGCTAGCCAGAGACTGACAAATCTAGACTCTGCTCAATAATTAAGGAATTGTAGTAAATTATGTTTAAAAAATTTGACCTAATTCACAGCATAATTTTGTATTAAAGTATCAAATGATTTGTATTCCAACGAAACAACAACATTGCTTGCCGATCAAAGAGGTCATGAGTATCTCGAGATTGAACATAAGATGTGACAGTTCAACGGACTATTACTTCCTTTTTGCTCTTAAAGGTACTATGTCCCTTTTGCAGCCAACCTCAAATTCTGTAGAACTTTGCAGGAATTATGAATATGTCATGTATGTCCTATCTGTGAAATTTAAACGTTAGCAGTGTCCTCATGTTCAAATTATGCAAGGAAACCCGTTTACTTGCTAGACTTCACTGTCAGACACTATTGAGTGACTGACTGGCTTTTTTTCTTCTTTGGTAATAACATGCATGAAAAGAGTTGTAAAGGGTACATGAGCATTCTTTTACATCAATAACCCACTTCTTGTGATGGCCAAGATTAAAGTGATTGAATCTTTGCGCAGCATAAAACGTATGACCATTCGGTACAATTGTCTGAAAATCAAGACTATTACTTTTGGGCTCTATAGCCCTAAAGTCGATTTGACAACTAATAGTCGTTATTTTCCCACTTGAAGACATTTTTAAGCCCCACCTTTTTTAAGGGAACTTCTTTCAAATGCAGTTGGAATTTAACTTTTTCATTTTTTTGGCCTACAAATGGGACATAGTACCTTTAAAGGTTTTTATTTTTTATTTGTATAAATTAAACCTATACAAATAGCAGTGTTCTTTATTTCTTTTTAGAAATGAATCTTTATAATGTTGTTTTCATGAAGAAATGATAGCATAAAAGACACGTCTAGTATATTTTTGAGGATGGGCAGTGAGAACATAATTGCACTTCCGAACAAATTCTCGACAAAGGAACGACAGAGTGAAGACCACGTGTAACTGTTGTTATACTATCGTCTAATCAGATATAAAAGGTTAACAAACTTTCATCACAATAAGTAAATAGATATTTTCGTGTCATAGTGAGCGACGAACAAACTTTTGGTTTACAATAATCATAATAATGCAGACATTTTTGCTAGTCCAGTTCGTCAGCTTCTGGAATTGCCTTAAAATTTGCGGAAAACGAAGGAGAAAGAGGAAGAAAAGTGTTTATTGAAGTTCAACCGATGGAAAAGGGATTTCTGTTGTATGACCCAGTGTATGACATAATTTATGAATCAATAAATTCAAATACAAATTCATATTCAATTCTAATGTAACAACATTGCTGTCCAGAATTAGAGGTCATGAACTTTGCGAGATACGTTCGATCGTACGACCTTGCCTTGCCATAAATGAAGACTGGATGATGAAATGGAATGAGGCGATTTACGCGCCACATAAAATTGTTAGCCTCCCGACAAGTCCCTCACCACATTTTCCTTCGACTCCACCGGGGGAAGTCCCCTTGTACAATGAAGGCCTTGATATAGGACATTCCCAGATATATGTATACAACGGGGGAGTGCATGGGGACCGGTCCTTGGTGCAAGGCTAATCGACTCGCACCATATTACAGCTGGCATAATAATGGACTAAAGAAAAAAAATGCACTTGAATTTGAACTGCTCGAACCATACACACACGTGAACAATAAATGAGGTGAAAGGTCAAATGTTTGTGTCGTCATTCATTATTTCCGCTTTCTTCGTAATGGAGGGCAGAGACCTCACCAGAAATAGGGGGGGGGGGGGTGGGGGGGGGGGGGGGGTGAGAGGGTAACTCCCAACATGACTGGCTATATAGTGGCTACAGTGGGTCCAGAAAAAGCTTATAAAGGGTGTCCTTTTCAGCTATATGGCGTCATCGACGTTTTCCTTAACAAGGGGTGTTTTTCATGCATTGATCGCACCAAAAAAAGAAGGGGCATTAAAGGTTCACAGCGGTGTTCACGCCATTAGGGTCCATTTAAGAAAAGGTGTGATACGCCATTAGGGTCCATTTCAGAGGTTGATGGACATGGGTAGGTATTGTGTATGAGAGTGACACCCCTCCACCCCCGGGCCAGAAACATGAAGATGGATTATGGGGAAATGTCAAACTCCATGAGACTATATAATATTAATTATTATTAAGTGTAACAGATATGACAAAGAAAGAAGATTAATGCAAAGTAATTAAATAATGAATCCTCAAATACCTGTACGCTTTTGAATATGACGAAATGAAGAATTTTACATAAAATTAACAAAAGATTTACAAAGAGTGATAATAAAGAAAAGAAAGGAAGAATTAATAAAAGAAAAAAAAAGAGGAAATAAAGGAAAGAATTAAAATGTGGAAGGACAATAATTCATTACTAATTATGAGTAAACTAATACATGAACCCCCGACTGGAACCGGATAAGCGATGCCGAAAGCAAGCGCGTAGCCAGGATTTCATTTTAGGGGGGGGGGCGGTAGTGAGCACGCGAATCACTTAAAGAGCGCGCATAGCGCGCTCCCTATATAGGGGGTGGGTGCAGGGAGGCTTTGAAAGAAGCTCTTGTACCTTTCTAGACACATAATCCTTGTCTGAATTCAGTCCGCCCCTCATGCGCATAGCGCGGAAGCTTTGACGTATTATTAGACAAAGAAGATGATTCGTTGTACCTTTCTACCTTTAATCCTTATATGAATTCAGTCTCCTCCCCTCCCGCGCCGAAACTTTGAAGTTTCATTAAATTATTAGAGAAAGAAGACGACTCGAAGTACCGTTCTCGACTCTTAATCCTTGTCTGAATTCAGTCCCCCCCCCCTCCTCCTGCGCGAAGCTTTGACGTA
The DNA here is from genome assembly GCA_035222895.1 of Strongylocentrotus droebachiensis. NCBI lineage: Eukaryota > Metazoa > Echinodermata > Echinoidea > Camarodonta > Strongylocentrotidae > Strongylocentrotus > Strongylocentrotus droebachiensis. Next base: position 12,112 of record JAVYIG010016479.1, on the reverse strand, counting down.
TTATTAGACAAAGAAGACGATTCGTCAGTGTACCTTTCCCGACCCTTAATCCTTATCTGTATTCAGTCCCCCTCTTTCGAAGCGCGGAAGCTTTGACGTTTCATTAAATTATTAGAGAAAGAAGACGATTCGTTGTTCCGTTCTCGACTCTTAATCCTTAGTTTGAACTCATTTTCCCCTTTACGCGCGAAGCGCGGAAGCTTTGATGTTTTATCAAATTATTAGAGAAAGAAGACGATTAGTTGTACCGTTCTCGACTCCTTTTCTTTTCCCTTTTTCTTCCTACGTCCTCTTCCTTTTTTTCTTCTCTTTCTCTCTCTCTTTTTTGGGGGGCCGGCGTTTTTGTTTTTGTTTTTTTGAGGGGGGGCGACCGCCCCCACCGCCCCCCCCCCTGGCTACGCGCCTGGCCGAAAGCAAAAACAACGAACTGGTACAGAAATCGAAAGAATATAAGGACTCATCTTGGAAAATTGATATGGAAAGTTTGTGGCGCAGATATTCTAAGAAGATTGAAGAGCGCCATCTAAATCTCAAGAATACCAACATTTTTGTAAGAAGCCGGGAAACTGGAGGGGACGGGGGAAGGGGGGGGGGGGTATTGTTGAGCGAAGGATAGTATCTTAGTTTCAATAATTCCCTAGACACGTGGAAAAACAACGTGTACAATTCAAATCTATTGGAAGGCAAAGAATACAACTGATTTAAGCCCCACTGCACTACTTATAGCTGCTTGCGCCCTCTATATAGTAAACTATTCCTAATCGGTGACCATTGGTCCCCTATGGTCCCCTTTTTCTTATGTTAATTTGGAGCTGATTTGATGAGATAACCACCTGTCAGTGACCATGTAGGGTGGTCTAATCTCCCTGGCCAAACTAGTACAGATGGGCTTTAAGACTGCTAATAAGTTATGAATCGTAAGATAATCATGAAATCCATCAATCCCGAGGAAAACATCTATCTCTGACATGGTCATTCTTAATTACGAAACAATGACGATGACAACAAAGGAACCATTGGTATTTGCCTCCAATCTATATCAATTTTATTTTTGAAGCAATTTTTGATAAATATTACATTGTGTGTTTCTCCATCATTTTTCTCTCGTTGCGTCTCTCATAATAATAATATAAGCTAAGATGTATATAGCGCTGGTATACACATTACAGTTTCTAAGCGCTTTACAAAACAGATGAAAATTACGTTTAATTACTATTTCATACTATTTTTTCATTGTCTCAGTCTCTACCTTTCTCTCTCCCTCTCTAAAACAGCTTTCTTCTTGTTTCTCTCTCTCTTTCTTTATAAGCCACTCATGCATTCTCTCTCTCATTCCGTTACAACTGATATATCACTCGTTTAAGTTGTTGTCATGACATGAATGAAGAAAATAGACAATCATGAAGATTAAAACTAAATATTAAAAAAAAAGAGAAATTAGAACAAGAAATACACATTCCTTATTTTTCATTTATTTGTGTCTTCTTATAACACAGAGAAATACCGTGCATTTATTTATTTCCAATATATAACTTCATTTTTCAAACAAAAGCAAACAAAACTTAACTGGCACTTGGTGACATGGGTACAAAGAACAAAATTAGAAAGAATTCTAAAATGCGTTTAAGAATTTCTTAGATCAGTAATATAGAAATCAATAGATTACGGAATTCTTGCGTTCGAATAGAAACGTAGTGTTTTTTTGTGGTGCTTATATACACTTTCGACTTACTACAAGCAGTGCTTCATAACCAATGATACTGCTGCATGCGATGCAAGTATCGAGTTTTTAATTGTTATTTCTTCTTAAACTACAGGCTGATATAGAAACATATGTAATTTTTTCATCTTATATCCATGTGTTCTTACGAATATATTCACAACATATTGAATATAAACTTTACTGAAGTAATACTTCGCATTTAGCTATAATCATATTATACCTATTTTATTAGAAAGCGAGTTTCCGAGTTAACTGATAAACATCACACACAAGAAACATGCAAGGCAAACAACAAACCTTTTAAAAAGTAAACTAACCGCTGTTTCCCAAACTGAATACCAAACTATAGGAAACAAAAATTATCGGTGCAAACGCTTGTTTTAACAAACTGTGATAAATCATGCACTTAGTGACGGTAGTGAGAAAAATCCGCACGCAAATTGTATGCGATTTTCATTCACTACCGTCACTTCGTGAAAATAGGGACGATTATGTCTAAGAACAGACCGGCACAAAAAAAAATAAGACGATTGATTAGTTTACCCAATAGAATGTTCTTTCTTTCTTACAAAAATTTATGATTCGTAATTTAATTTCCCATTTTTTTTTCTTCTTCAACACAGCCGACTTCATCTACCATTTGGTACACAAGTCAAAACACATTCTAGTATTTATCTTCGCCCCTAAAAGTATTGCGAGAGGCAGAGTGCAAGTTGTGTAGATTAGTTGTTGCGGTGTCGGGCAAGTCTTAGACAAATCTTGAGTTGTTGAAGGGGAAGTCCACCCTGATAATTTTGTTGGTTGGTAAAAAGCAGAAAAAACGAGAGAAACACAAAAGTGAAAGTTTGAGGAATATCCTATTAAAAATAGGAAATCTTTTGAAAGTTTCTTACGAGGTTCTGTCCAATTTGCTCTGTACAGAAAGTGTCATAAACTTTAATTTTCTTAGTTATTGTTTTCGGAATAGATATCTTTCTGACATGGGTTGGTAAGGGTGCTTTAAATATATATATATATATCAGGGTAGACTTCCCGCGAGTGACTCCAGTAGAAAAGGGATGCATGCAACTCGAATGCATTTTAAAAATGCTAAAGTTGACTGATTGTGCTAAAAGGAAACTTTTACAAAATATCCTATAAACACGGGCTTTAAAAAGATTCGCATGTGGTTTTGTCATGTGACGCTGTTCAGAACTGAACCTGAACTGTTTTATACCGATTATCTATTATCTAACTATTATTTCATAACGATGATCGCCCTGTACGATTAGTAGATGTATTTATCTTTAACAAACATGTCAAGTGCTTTGCGCAAGGCTATCATGATAGTGAATTGTTATTTGTTATTTGTTAATTATTTAAATGGGAAATTGATCTATACATTTAATGATGAAACTCTAATGAAATAGTCCATAACATGGAACATAATACAGGTGCTTCTGTTTTATAGAAAAAACTCAGAAAGTGGCAGATTCTTGAAGTGAGTCTCGTACGACAATCGAATCTCTCGTCTAATACGAATATGAAGAAAATCACTCAATACGACAATTAACTATTTTTTCCCCCAAATGACATCACCATAAATTTACTACACAACACTGTTTTCAATTATTTATAAAGTCAGTATTTAAGGAAATCATTAACCTAATGTCCCATACGAAATATTTACAGAAGCCCAATTACCCGAATGCAAAATATTCAAAGGTATGTACACTTTGCTACAGAGAAAACATACTTGTAAACTCTTTCGACATACGCGTTCTATTCAAATACAACAGAAGCTTTTCTCGATCGTTGCAAATGATCTTTAAAAAGACTAACCATTCATCGATATTATCCATATATTTATACCTATACCTTATACATGTCTAATGGTTAGGATTTTGGGTATGAAACAAGTCATCCAACAAAATGAAAACCAGTTACAAGTATACAAGAAAATAAATGATCTCTACAAAAGCAGTCCATTACACTGCCCGGTCGTGGATACGTGGAACCTAATACCTGCTCCGCATACCTGCCAACCTGAGACAAGAGAAATTAGGAGTAAATTTTTCTGGATGGACTACGAGGTCGCGAACCACCGAAGGATTGGGGTAGTAGCCCGTAGATTGGGGGGGGGGGGGGGGGGGGGGGGGGGTACACAGGACTTTAGGGTCTATTTTTTTTTCTCTCCATTTTAATGGTGCAAATGGGCCTTTTCCTTCAACCTTTTCGCCCCACACATAAACAATTTTTGTATTCTTTCTTATACTTCTGATTATGAACAGCACGAGTCTTACCCATTTTGTCCTTCAAAAATGGAGAAATCAACGAAGAAGAAGAATATAGTAGTAGTAATCCAAAATAAATCTGAGGAAGTCCGGTAAATAACAAGCTTCCACGATCGCAGTCATCGCACAAGCATTGAAGAAAACACGCCAATGTATACAGTGTTTATGCACGGTGTATCAACTGCACATGTAATATAAATACACGTGGGCTATACGCATGCAGTTACTATGCAACAACGCTGCATGTAGTGTATGTATTAGTACAACGTCCGCACACACTTTATCGATATAGCTTGCGCACGTGCTTCCATGTACTAGTACATGCAGTACATGGATAATGACTGCGGAACTAACGATCACGTTCGGGCTGCGCTGTGTATATCTTCTATGAGCGCGAGCGCGGATGTCGGCGTGATCTGGTTATCAGTGCTGTGTTATGCTTTAGTCTTATGCAACAGTCGTTTGTTTCACAAAAAAAAAAAAAAAAATTAAAAAAAAATAAAAAAAAAAAAAATTAAAAAAAAAAAAAAAAAAAAATTAAAAAAAAAAAAAAAAAAAAAAAATTAAAAAAAAAAAAAAAAAAATCAAAAAAATCGGAGTTTTGAGGCATGCAATCGGAATTCGGAGTGGGTATGCAAAAAGCGGAGTAACTCCGCCTAAATCGGAGTGGTTGGCAGGTATGGCTCCGCCATTGGAAATCTTTCTTTTCCAATACTTGAATTTGAATACTTATGTAAATCAAGACTTTAAAAAGAATACCGAAAGTTTTTAATTTCATTTTTGAGACCCGCTTTCCACTTTCAGAACCCAACTGAAGACATGAATCGCTTACAACTAGTCACTCATCAGCGCCTATGCTTAGGCAACTATATATTGGCGCTCAACAAATCACCAGGTTGGATTGGAAAGTAGAAAACAACAAATAAGCAACGAACGCATAATCGCATTCTCATCTTGCATTTTCATCACCCTCTGCTGACTTTGAATGTGGGGACACGCATCCCAAATAAATAATAAAGAAAATAAGCCAGACATAGGTCAAAATCCGCCCCCCCCGAAAAAAAAGCTTGACGTAAGTCTTGACGCACGCCCGTTGAACATGAAGTGTCACTACGATTGCGTTATAACCTACATGTACATGTATGTCTACGAGTTACTAGTAGTGAAAACGTCAGTAACTATACTGTATACTCTAATGATGATGATAATTTTGTTTATCCAGGGAAACCTCATCAATATCAATGGGCCCTGCATTTATTATTACCAAAGCAATTTAATTGCCAGGTTCCTATTTTAAACCTAGGTGACGAATAGAAAATGTGGATTAAATGTCTTACAAACGGACGGACGTTAGTGCCGTCCTGGGATTCGAATCCTCGACCCCTTGGGATTGAGAGTCAAGTGAATGAACCACTACACCTATTCAACTCCCTCACAAACCAAAAAACTCACAGCAATGTTTACACTATTCATTCTGAATGTATTTTCTGTATAATGTCACCCTCGCATAGCGCGTCAAAGATTGCGCCAACAATTGCGCCAGTGACTGACCTAACCATTCATAGGTCAGTCAGCGACGCCGCCTTGTGTGCAATGGCCCCATGTAGTAAAATTTCATTTTTCTTGGGGCTTGTTCAAAGGACTACCGTTGGTGTGAGTAGATCCAATAACCTGGCAAACCAGTTTTCATTCAACACCGATTTCGGACAAATCCGAAACATTGTGTCTAGACAAGGATTCATGCCCACTCATTTCCAATGGCTTATTATAATGCGAAATAAACATGCTAGATAATCATTTCAGGTATACTTTTAATGACGTTGAATGGAGCTTATAGAGGAAGGGTTAAATAGATAAAAACCCCTTTAATCAATATTCAGTCCTTATTATTAAAAAAGGGGTTGCATCTTGAACCTAATCACAATGGTTATTCTCCCCTGTGCGTTGCTTGCGAGCCAGGATGACACTTGGTGCGATCAACTTACGATCCGTGACCTGGCCGAACCAAGCCATGACGTCGATGAATATCGACGTCGGGTTGATACGCCAGCCGAACTCGCCGGTCCGGTAATCGTTGGGGAACACGTGATGGTAGTTGTGCCAGCCTTCGCCCAGGGCCAAGGTGGTGACGAACGGGTTCTCGGCCGGTTGGATGTTGTAGTCGTATGGGTGTTGGCCCCACATGTGGGCGGCGCTGTTGACCAACCACGTGGCGTTCAGATTGAGGCAGTAGCGGAGAATACCGCAGACCAGGTAAGCGTTCATCCCAGACTCGCCCCAGTAAGTTGGGACGTAGGATGGTATGATGAAGCAGAATATTAGCACAAAAGGCAAGTAAAACCTGGGATGAGAGTAAGAAAAAATAAGGTATGAAAAAATAAGGTATTAAAAAATCGCCTCCTCGGAGCGCATGTGACTCGACGTATAAGGGGAGGGTCCAATGCGGTGACAAGACACTCCGTCGTTCATATTTTGTTTATTATTCTATAGATTCCCGAATTAGAAGTTTAGATTGTCAAACATGTACCAACATATATATTTGTTATTGATTCAAGACTCGCTCCAGGTCTAGATGGTTCATCAGACTTACTTTGCGAACTATCTTTACTTTCCCCATATTCCAGGAGGACTAACAATTCACGTGTGACCGTTTCAAGGCAATCCCCCTGGACAGTCACCCCAGAAAACTCACCCCCAAGGACAATTACACCCAGGACAATCGCTCCTATAAAATCCCCCCCCCCCCGAAAAATCAGGCCAAGACAATACCCCCCCCCCCCTCCGAGTACAATTACCCCCACCCCGTCTCAAGAACAACCACGGAAAACTACCCCGAGGAAAATCCCCCCCCCCCTGTTCCATTAAAGGAGAATTCCCCTCTGATAGTATGTGGGGGGGGGGGGGGGTGATTGTCCAAGGGGTGATTTTCAGGGGAAGGGGTAATTGTCCACGGGAGGAAGCGGGGGTAATTGTCCTTGGGGTTATTTTTCTAAAGTAATTCTCCTCGGGGGTTATTTTCCAGGAGTAATTGTCCTCAGGGGTTACTTTCCCGGGGGGGGGGGGGGCTAATTTTCCAGGGGGCAATTGTCCTAGAACCACCTGTATCTGTAAGTGAAATCGTGCCGGCGCAGATGCTAATGGTGACTGCCTAATATAGCATCGAAATCATATAGCGATTGAAAAAGAGTATACGAGAATATTTCATACGTGATTACTAGTATTCAATAATACTTTCCACATTTTAATTTCAATCACTGGCAATCTCAAAATCATTCTCAAATTGAATAAAATAATTTCTTTAGAAAATATACAAATGCATTTTGAAGAGAAAAAAGTATAATACAAGGACATGTATGAGTCATTACAAAATCAGAAGAATAAATTAGAGAACTAAGCTTCAGAAGCCTACTAAAGCTTGACAATTAAATGATCCTTTAAATTGGCAAATACAGTGACAGTAGCACAAATATAAATTTAAGCAAAGAAACAAAATATCTATCAATTTTTTGTCCTAATTTTCTAAAGAACTTAATCTGAATTGCACACGCGTCACATTGTATGGGAAAACGTATTGGAATCTTTTAAACACCACGTATTGATCATATTTAGAAACTAAGAGAAGATCTTTCTTTCTTCACTTATTTCACTTCTATATAAACATGGGGAACGCGAAAATCAAACTAATAGCTAGCTTGATGTTTATACTAGCGGACTATCCTTTGATCTTTGTATCAGCCCATGAAGTTTTTTACAATATTATTCTCTTGAGGTAATTTGGCTTGCTTTATTGACGGATCAAGTTCAACTTCATGTTATGTATGATAAGTGTGGTTGCATGACTTGTCTGCGTGATCTATTCTCCCCATTTCAATCGCAGTTATGGTACAAACATGATGTGTTAAATTCATGCTTATTATGCCTATAAAGAAGTTCTTACAACATTACGATATTAGTAATGTAAGAGGTAATTTATTTGGCTTGCTTTATTGACGAATCAAGTTCAACTTCACGCTTTGTATGATGATAAAGTGTGACGGCATGACTTGGCTGCGTGATTCATTTGCTATTCTTGCATTGCAGTTACGATACAAACATAACTATGATACCTCGGGAAAGATATTTGGCTTCGTGTTTGGATACGTGCATATCGTGCGGCACATTACACAATTTGAAATGAATCTGCACAATGACATTTCACAATTTTAATTAAGACCCCAAATTTAAAGGTTCCGTATTACTTTTACAAAATAAAAACAAATATGACATTTGACATGGATCACAACCTTTAAAAAAAAAAACATGCGTACGCGCCTGATTACACACATGCTTGCAAGCACGGTTGTGCCGACACATTTGACAGGGGATCAAAATTAGCGCGCCGAAAATTAATTCAGTAACGGAGAGTTTTACTACCGAAAACCGATGAGCCGATTTCCATTCACAAACAATTGAGAAAAGTTGTTAAACGGTATTTTCCTTTTTAAAACGATGTAGTTCACCATTAAAGTCTTGCAGAAAATACACCTTTAAATAGGAATGTCTTTTAAAATAAGACCATTCAATAGCAGAGCATTGCTATTCATCACACGTTTGTCACTTAAGTTCTCATTTATATGTTGTTTCATATCAGCGAATGAATTTAAATCAAATCAGACTTACTTTCTCTGAATTCTGACAATTGGATCTTCCATAAGATCGGAGAAATCGAGTTTCTTTCCACTTTCACAGACATCCGGGTGTTTCTTGACGAGGAGCCAGCCGACGTGAGCGAAGAAGAATCCTCGTAGTGCATTGTGTGGATCGGCGTCGGTCTCGGAGAACTTATGATGCACTCGATGATCACGGGCCCAGTCATATATATCATTCTGAACAAGAATCAAAACAAAATATTATCATGAAATACACTATAATTATTATTTTTGAATCGTAATAATATTTCCCTTTCTTCTGCAATCTTATTCCTATTTTGTTTACGATCCTTGCTTCATATTTAGGCCCTCACACTTTACATTGTTATTATTTTAATGTCCGTCATATCTACACTTCTCTCGAAAAAATCTCGCTATTTACCAAACATTTATGTGTATACTTTAAGCTACCCGTTTCGTTTTGTTACTCTTTAGTTTGTATGAATACAATTTTTTTTTTTTAAACATAATTGTGGAACAAATAAATGTAAAATAATCTTCATTTCAGTCATGACGATCTCAACATACATTCATTTACTGTTTAAAAAAAATCAAAAACAATAATGATTGTCATAGACTCATGAGAGAGTTGCCAATTTGTCTTGGGATTTACAAAGTTTTTCATGTCATTTACAATTCATAACTTTCTATTAGTCATCCGATTTTGCTCAATTTCTTTTGATTTTTTTTTCTGATTTGTTTGCTTCTATTGAAAGTAAGTTATTTTTGGAGTAGAGTCGCCCTTTAAGTCTTAGGGATCGTGCCCTGCCTGGGCGTGAGTACGTACCTGGAAAGCCATTGTCTGGCACATGCCTAGGAAGGTACGTAGAGGAAGCTTGGCCTTGTAGGAACGGTGAGCCCAAAGTCTGTGCGCTCCTGCTGTGATTCCAAGACCAGTAAGGAAGTACAGGAACACAGCTGAATAAAGAGGATGAGATAAATCAAATGAATTAACACTTAATTAGTCAACAACACCTCCTTAATGATCTTCAAGCAGGGGTGCAACAAATGAGGTTTCGTTAATAAACCTCTTCTGTTTTTAGCCGCACATATAGTAGGCCTATCAATTTGTAGTGATATTTTTACTTGCACTGTTCATCTGGGTACTCGACAAGCACAAGTACGACAATACGCCAACGGCGGTCTGTACTTAACTGGAAGAATAATAATAATAAATGATTGCTCAAAGAATGAATGAATGAGTGAATGAATTAGTCAGTTAACTAACCAGCCAACCGATTAATCAATAAATCAATCAAGTAAGCAAGCAACATTATTGGTCAATCAATATCGTCCCTATTTTCACGAAGTTACGGTAGTGAAAGAAAATCGCATACAATTTGCGTGCGGATTTTCCTCACTACCGTCACTTCGTGAAAATCAATACCAGGAAATGCCTGGACGGCTTGTACACTCTCTCCAGACCGATCAGTATTAGAACTACATGAAAATAGCATGAGTAAAATAATGATCAAAATAGTCAATCAATCAATCAATCAATCAGTCAATCAATCAGTCAGTCAGGTGATCAGTTGATCAAGACCAAACAATGCCTTGAAGTATAAGTGAACACAAGGTCTGGGTAAGAAATCATTAAAATAAAATCAATCAATCAATCAGTCAATAACGTACTCGCTAAAAAGGTGAAAATTCAAACTGATAATGATATTTTGAAGACATGTCATTTGTTTATCTTTCCAATGTTCGGAAGGGCTGTTAAAAACGTGCTTCTACCAACCAATATCTGACGTGAAATTCTGAACAAAACCAGGAACACTGGTCACAAATACCGTGTCTGTGTTTCTTTCTGCTAAATAAACTTCATGTCATGAGTAAGTTACATCATAGCTGAAGTGGAAGAAGAGGGACTAGTAACTACCTCTTCTATGTTTTTTATTAGCAACTATACCAAGGTAACGATTACAGTCGAATCTGTCTTTGTGGCTACCTCTCTAAAGGCCACCTGTCAATAGCGGTCACAATATAAGTGCCTCCCTCTCGAAGGAAATGTGAGTTGAAGTCTTGTAAAACCTCTCTAGAATGGTCACTTATCTACATCGGCCACTCTTTACGTTTCCAGGCCTCGGGTGGCCTTTATAGACAGGTGTGACTGTACCTGTTTGTGAAATGCTACGGTCACAAAGGTTCGTACGAACGATAATTTCGTACGAATCTCCCCGAATTTCCATTGTCTGAAAATCGTTCGTACGGCGTTCGTAGCAGTTCGTAATGGCATTTGTGACCGAGGCTTTATGTAAGTATTCAAGTTGACATCACGTGTTGACATCACATGTGACATAGTATATACCTATTGTCATAATTTCTGTCACTTTTTAATCCACTCTTTCAAGTGTATTAAAATATTGGACACTTTGGAACAGCAAGAGACGGGCATTACACGTTTTGTGGTGTGATCTGATAACTTGTTTCCCTAAACTTGCAAATTTTCTTACATCAGCGGATTTTTTTTTTCGTAGATAAAACAAGAATCACCTATTTACAGAAGACTTCTAAAATATAATAGGAAACCTCTAAAATACATCATTAATGCGGGCGGGATAATCACGTCTAGACCACCGAAGGCTACACGAGCTGATTAGGCCTACGATTTAATAGGGTTTACCACTCCTGAATGTGAGGATATTTGACATAACCTCAAATTAAAGGCCGTAAATTTATTTACAGTTCGCATTGTTTGTAGAACTACAAAAGACATGTCGATGCATGGATTTTTAAAAGGAAAATGAGCACAATTGATACATTTTGGAAATCTAAATCTGCGCCAGATTTACAAAAGAAGCCCCCTGAATCAGCACGCCAGCAAAAGGCGTAGTCATAATTATACAAGAAAATGGAAGAAAAAAGAGAGGTCCAGATCGAAAAAGGTGAATCGTGTTTTATCTACGAAAAAATAATCCACTGATGGAAGAAAAAGAGAGAGAGAGAGAGGAGAGAGAGAAATAAAGGTTACAGGGCCGGCCCTCTCCATTAGCTGGTCTTGTTCATCGTTTTTCGCCCTCTTTGCGAAATCGGTCACCTTTCCCCAAATGATACCAGTGCCGCCCCAATGACTGGACCCATACTTAGAGCACGGCTAGGGCTTCGCCACCGATTCGTTTAGCAATGCAAGTCCGATCATACTTATAGATTAGAAGTTTCTACTTTTCTTTTCTATTTCTTTCTTTCTTTCCTGTCTTTCTTTAACACATTCACTGACAATGGCGGTAGACCCCAGTAAAGGATGTGTGTGTGTGTGGGGGGGGGGGGGGGGGGGGGGGAGGGGCATTCCCAGACTGGTTGCAAAATACCTTTTATAATCTTTGATTCTTATGAAAATTGTAATTTAAATTGTTCTTTATTGGAGTTTTTTCTCTGGATTATTAATCACAAACGTATTCGTGAACACTTATTAATTCTACCTTGAATCA
>JAVYIG010016478.1:0-30957 GCA_035222895.1 Strongylocentrotus droebachiensis | reverse complement strand
GCGTTTAATTACGGTCAGATTAGCAATTTTTGATACCTTATTTTGTTGAGAAACTGGTAGTTAACTGCTTTTTCTTTCTTGCTCTCTTTCTTTCTATTTCTCTTTAAAATGCTTTTCAAAAAAAAATTGGGGGGGGGGGGGGGAGCTGGAGGGAGTGGGGAGTTTCCCCCTTTGACGATTCATTGAATTATTAGAGAAAGAAGACAATTCGTTGTACCGTTCTTGACTCTTTATCCTTTTCTGAATTGCAAGGGAAGCGCGGAAGCTCAGACGTTTTTAATAAATTATTAGGGAAAGAAGACGATTCGTCTTGATCTCGACTACCGGTATTAATCCTTTTCTGAACTCAATTCACACCCCTCCCGCGCGATGGGCGGAAGCTATGACGTTTTAATTAAAACGTATGGGAAAGAAGACGATTCTTTGTACCATAATCTCGACTCTTAATCCTTTTCTGATTTAATTCCAGACCCTCCTCCCGAGAAAAATCCAAGTTTTTCACTGATTAAAAACTGTGAAAACGCACCAAAAAAGGTCACAACGCGAAGTGAAGATGTTGAACCAACGATGGGTAAACAAAACTTCCAGATATTGATTGGTCCCGATATTGATTGGTCCAAATAAAAAGGATGGATTGAAAAACTAAGCCTGAGTCATTACGGTTTTTGTGCCAAACGTTTCAGTATTTGGAAGAAGACATTCTTTCATATCTCCGTATCGGCAATTAAGTCCCGCCAATTAATTTAGGAGTTCCATAGTGGCAATTTAGTCTCGCCATTAATTATTGTTTTTAGATCTCCGTAGGGGCAACAAAGTCTTGCCGATTATCATTGTTTAAGATCTCCGTAGGGGCAACAAAGCCTTGCTGATAATTATTGTTTTTAGATCTCCGTAGGGGCACAAAAACCTTGCCGATAAATATTGTTTTTAGAGCTCCGGAGGGGCAACAAAACCTTGCCGACAATTATTGATTTTTGAGCTCCGTAGGGGCAACAAAACCTTCCGGTAATTATTGTTTTTAGAGCTCCGGAGGGGCAACAAAACCTTGCCGACTATTATTGTTTTTGGAGCTCCGGAGGGGCAACAAAACCTTGCCGACAATTATTGTTTTTAGAGCTCCGTAGGGGCAACAAAACCTTCCGGTAATTATTGTTTTTAGAGCTCCGGAGGGGCAACAAAACCTTGCCGACAATTATTGATTTTTGAGCTCCGTAGGGGCAACAAAACCTTCCGGTAATTATTTTTTTTAGAGCTCTGGAGGGGCAACAAAACCTTCCGGTAATTATTGTTTTTAGAGCTCCGGAGGGGCAACAAAACCTTGCCGACAATTATTGATTTTTGAGCTCCGTAGGGGCAACAAAACCTTCCGGTAATTATTGTTTTTAGAGCTCCGGAGGGGCAACAAAACTTTGCCGACTATTATTGTTTTTAGAGCTCCGTAGGGCAACAAAAACCTTGCCGACTATCATTGTTTTTAGAGCTCCGTAGGGCAACAAAACCTTGCCGACTATCATTGTTTTTAGAGCTCCGTAGGGCAACAAAACCTTGCCGATTATTATTGTTTTTAGAGCTCCGTAGGGCAACAAAACCTTCCGGTAATTATTGTTTTTAGAGCTCCGGAGGGGCAACAAAACCTTGCCGACAATTAATGATTTTTGAGCTCCGTAGGGGCAACAAAACCTTCCGGTAATTATTTTTTTTAGAGCTCCGTAGGGGCAACAAAACCTTCCGGTAATTATTGTTTTTAGAGCTCCGGAGGGGCAACAAAACCTTGCCGACTATTATTGTTTTTAGAGCTCCGGAGGGGCAACAAAACCTTGCCGACCATTATTGTTTTTAGAGCTCCGGAGGGGCAACAAAACTTTGCCGACTATTATTGTTTTTAGAGCTCCGTAGGGCAACAAAAACCTTGCCGACTATCATTGTTTTTAGAGCTCCGTAGGGCAACAAAACCTTGCCGACTATCATTGTTTTTAGAGCTCCGTAGGGCAACAAAAACCTTGCCGACTATCATTGTTTTTAGAGCTCCGTAGGGCAACAAAACCTTGCCGACTATCATTGTTTTTAGAGCTCCATAGGGCAACAAAACCTTGCCGATAAATATTGTTTTTAGAGCTCCGGAGGGGCAACAAAACCTTGCCGACTATCATTGTTTTTAGAGCTCCGTAGGGGCAACAAAACCTTCCGGTAATTAGTGTGTTTAGAGCTCCGGAGGGGCAACAAAACCTTCCGGTTATTATTGTTTTTAGAGCTCCGGAGGGGCAACAAAACCTTGCCGATTATTATTGTTTTTGAAACTCCGTAGGGGCAACAAAACCTTGCCGACTATCATTGTTTTTAGAGCTCCGTAGGGGCAACAAAACCTTCCGGTAATTATTTTTTTTAGAGCTCCGGAGGGGCAACAAAACCTTGCAGACTATCATTGTTTTTAGAGCTCCGTAGGGCAACAAAACCCTGCCGACTATCATTGTTTTTAGAGCTCCGTAGGGCAACAAAACCTTGCCGATTATTATTGTTTTTAGAGCTCCGGAGGAGCAACTAAACCTTGCCGATAATTATTGTTTTTAGAGCTCCGGAGGGGCAACAAAACCTTCCAACTATTATTGTTTTTAGAGCTCCGGAGGGGCAACTAAACCTTGCCGATAATTATTGTTTTTAGAGCTCTGGAGGGGCAATAAAACCTTCCGATAATTATTGTTTTTAGAGCTCCGGAGGGGCAACAAAACCTTGTCGATTATTATTGTTTTTGGAGCTCCGTAGGGGCAACAAAACCTTGCCGACTATCATTGTTTTTAGAGCTCCGTATGGGCAACTAAACCTTGCCGACTATCATTGTTTTTAGAGCTCCGTAGGGCAACAAAACCTTGCCGACTATTATTGTTTTTAGAGCTCCGTATGGGCAACAAAACCTTGCCGACTATTATTGTTTTTAGAGCTCCGTATGGGCAACAAAACCTTTGTGAACATTACAAGTCGGGTTGGCTTACGATGACTATAATGTCGGCAAAACTTTTGTGGATTAAAATATTGTGGCCGTAAACGGTTTGATTTTGAAAAGGGCATTCCGGCCAGTGAGAGGGGCATGGCGGCAAATTGCCGATTGCCGGTGGGTAATTCGAGCCCTGATACTGGTCTTTACCTTTAAATTAACTCATTTGATGTGCCTCATGTTTTATGTGTCATGTAAACAGTACAATGTTATTGTCATACACATGCTCATGTTTTTTCAGGTATGTTAATTGGACAAAACACATATCCATGTACCCTGCCTATGCTACATGATGTGGCCGTGTCACAAACTAAGTGGCCCCTTCTCGCCAGACAAGGCAAGGATAATTGGCATTGATCGAGCAGCATCTCAAATTAGGAGAGAAATACACAGCCAAGACACACCTCTCTTGATATGTGCAGTACAGTAGGCCGCATCATTTATTAGACTATAATGTCAATAACATTTGTAAATAGATACAGTGCATGTCTTGCATTTTCATGACAGACAAGCTTATGTCTACTATTTTTTGCTGTCTCCACTCTACACATAGATCATTTAAAAAATGAGCCTGGCTAACTTACAGGTTGATTAGGGGGAAATCCACGTACAGGATGCCAACCTTTCAGAGCACAAATCAGTAATCATAAGGCTAAAAATCCGTAATTTGGAGACAAAATCCGTAATTTTCTGCGCGACGCAAATTTTTCTGCACGCTGGTAAGCGCAGCTCCCGCAGGCAAGCGCGATAGCTCAACAATTTAAATAAAAGTAACATACCTGTTCATTAGTTGGTGTTACACGATGCATTTCCATTTCTTACTGTATTCTTCTTTAAAAGTCTGTAACTTCTTGCCACGCTTCTTAGTTGTGGAAGACATGATGATTGATATCTAAATCCAACCAACATGAGTTCAGATTGTCGACGAAAATCGACGAACGCTGTGACAGCCTGTGAGAAATCCGACAGTGTACACGGCGCTAGCGTAGCGAGGCCTGGCGCTGGCCCGGCGGTAGCGGCGCGGCCAAGAGAGGTATTTCACCCGGCCCCCGCTCGCGAAGCACATGTATGCACCTGCGCTGTGAAAGGGGTGTGCTAGATAACAAATTGTCCGATCGGAAGCGCTATGGGATTTCTATGCATGGATTCAAGGATGGCTGCGCTGCAATAGTCAAAAGTACCGGTACGTGCTAAACCTTAAAGTGCTAATTTTGAAATCGGCAAAATCCGGGATTTATGGTATGAAAACCGTACCGCCCGTAATTGGCCGATTTCCCGTAGAAATTACGGGAAATCCGTACTAGTTGGCATCTCTGCGTACCCTGATCATAGAAGAAGAGAGCTACAACTTGGCTTTGGAAAGCTCTAGAGGTCCTCAGGATTAAAATAAAAGACATCAGCAATTCCATCCTCACCACCCCCTCCTTCCCCAATATTGTAAACAATTTACATACCAAAATTTAATATAAACTAGTGCTGTAGTCAAACGTTTAACCGTCCGGTATCCGACCGCCCATGGCGGATTCCGTTTTCAATTGGACGGTTTCGTTTTCCCGATTTTTTTTTTTTTTTTTTTTTTTTTTTATAATTTTTTTTTTTTTTTTTAAAGTTTCGATTTATGCCCCTCCACCTGGCACTATGCCTGGCAATGTCTCCCAGCTCAGTAATCTGTGTGTTGACTCACCACTCCAAAACTAGAACAACACTCCAATTTGTCTGTCATCTTGGTTTGAAAGTAATCTTTGTAATAGATCTCATCATCTCAATATGTAGTTTATAATAATAATTCATCCAACTTTTACACAAGGTTCTGTCCTAGGTCCTCTACTGTTTTTAATTTACATTAATGATCTTACACATTCTTCTAAAAACAACATTGTTACTATTATTTGTGACAAGCTCACAAGCACAAATCGGCCCCTTTAAATGCACCTCGCAGTTAAAGGTAAAGACCAGTAATGGTCATGCGATTGCATTGTGAAAGAAACGTTGTGGAATCGATCAGAAAAGGTCGATCATCTAGCATCTAGCATCTGCAAGGTTCTGGAATCATCAAAATGATAAGAAATTTGGCTCATTCTTCGTAAAGTTACAAGCACTATACACAGAAAGATGTATATGGGACTACCCTATCTCTCTCACCAGACCATGAGAGAAATAAATTTACCAAATATATGAATTAGTAGGCGGTTTCCCGGCAATTTTTTTATCATCATGTATTAGTCAAAACATATTCTTTCACATGATTGGTAATGAGAGCTTCCATTTCATTTTTTGAAATTGGGGCGTTGCCAATACTGGTCTTTACCTTTAAATGAAAGTTTTTTTTTTTTTTTTTTTTTTTTTAAATCGTTTAACCGAAAACCGTCCGGTTTTGACTGGCGGTTAAACGGAATTGGAGATATCCGTGATGTTACAGCACTAATATAAACCATTATATACCTAAGAGAGCTCACGTGAAAAATTCAATTTTTCTCCAAAAAAATTGATATTAAAAATTATTTTCATTCCGCCCTCGCCACCTGTAAAAACAAAAGGCAAAATCAAACAGTGTTTATGCACAACTACAATAAAAACACATTCAATGTAACCCCTCTTATTCCAACTCTGAGATGTACTTCAAAGGATGCACAGTGAGCACTGTGGCAATGGAAGGGCGGGGCCTACTGCTTCAGACTCACTTTTACTGGGTACAGGAGAGGGAGGGGGAGATGAGGGGGAGATGAGGGGGAGATGACCCCTCTCCCCCACCATGAAACAATGCTACAAATATATATATCCTAACATAAACAACTGCCCTGGACCCCTGGTACACTTATTCACCCTACCAATCTCTTCTTATCCCTAACGTGGAGATACCAGACTCCTTTGAAAAGAAGAATCCCTTAAAAGGTGGAGATGTTTATTGTGAAAAGGCTGCAAATGTGGGCTTTGCTGATTGAGGATCCAGCAAGAGAACTACATGTACTCAGTAGTAGCAGTGGGATTCATTGTAGACATGTGTCTGCGAAATCTGTTCTTACATTTCCTCCTTCAGGACATTTTAGACTCAGGTCATTACCGTCATTATAAAACACATCCAGGAATATTTTCCTTGGCTAATGATTTTATCCCAAATCTGGGCCAAACAGAAACATTCACAATGCTGGATACATAATATACACAATTACACATAAACCTACATCAATGGAGAAAGTACCATCCCCCCTCAGTAATCTGTGCCTGTCATCA
Organism: Strongylocentrotus droebachiensis; assembly: GCA_035222895.1. Taxonomy (NCBI): domain Eukaryota; kingdom Metazoa; phylum Echinodermata; class Echinoidea; order Camarodonta; family Strongylocentrotidae; genus Strongylocentrotus; species Strongylocentrotus droebachiensis. The sequence continues at coordinate 24,737 of JAVYIG010016478.1, read as the reverse complement.
CTTACATGTACATGTAATGCTGAGTTTTATCCATCGGCATTTAGGCCTGACCTATCTCACTGATCCTTCGTACATGTCTGTCTGTTCCCATGTACATCATTCATGTAGTAAACTAAAGTGTTCATATGTTGAAAATAATGTTTACTTTGTACATTTAATATCTGATACAAAAAAAATGTATTTTAGCAAGATATTATTTTCAATAGTCGTTTCAATAACGGACAAAATGATTATACAATATACATGTATTCATTTGTACTTATAGTAGGCCTTACTTGTATTCTTTAGCCTAAACCATTTCTTTGGCCCTGGTCACTCACGAATCCCCCTTCAGGAAGGCCTACAATCTCCCTACATGCAGCTCTAGCTAGGATAAGCCTTCAAGAAAGCATCTAGACTATAGGTCAAGTAAGCATCTAGACTATAGGTCAAGTAAGTCATTAATCTACCTTCTGGGAACATAAATCATTTTGGAGTAAGATAAACTACTTGTAATTGACAATGACATACTTATGGCACACAGGTTTGTATACAAGGTCCAACACTAGTAATCCTATTTAAAATTGACCTACTGTACACTGTAATACCCTCCAGTGCTTGAGAGACCTTACAGACTGAGATACTATCATTAAAATTCTAATTGCATGCCCTACCTATCGATTCTTAATATTTGTGTAACTTTTCAAATTTGATATATTCTGCCCTTCATGGACAAGTAATACCCTTCAGCCTTCACAGAAGAAACAAAAAAGTCAATACGATCATACAGTTGATGTTGTACATTTTATGGTGTACATGTACAGTATGTCATCAACAAATTAATGTACCGGTAGTACATGTGTATACCGGTATTGTATGTTATGAGTCAACATTTGTCACCAGCAAAAGATGGGACTATACAGCTACAATCTACTGTACATGTACATGTATGGAGTAATATCTAAGTGTAATAATAATTCCAGGAATAAGGCTGAATCACTGAGCTGCAATAATAATTCTAGGAATAGAGTTGCACCCTCTCTCCTAACAACTCAATTAGGAATGGGTACTATCTGGATTGCTCATCACTCATCAGTACCTGTTCACATTAGCCCTTTAAAGGTACTATGTCCCATTTGCAGGCCAAAAAAATGAAAAAGTTATATTCCAACTGCATTTAAAAGATAATACTAATTTAGAACTTCCCTAAAAAACGTGGGGCTTGAAAATGTCTTCAAGTGGGAAAATAACGACTATAAGTTGTCAAATCGACTTTAGGGCTATAGAGCCCAAAAGTAATAGTCTTGATTTTCAGACAATTGTACCGAATGTTCATACGTTTTATGCTGCGCAAAGATTCAATCAGTTTAATCTTGGCCATCACAAGAAGTGGGTTATTGATGTAGACAAATGCTCATGTACCCTTTACAACTCTTTTCATGTATGTTATTACCAAAGAAGAAAAAAAAGCCAGTCAGTCACTCAATAGTGTCTGACAGTGAAGTCTAGCAAGTAAACGGGTTTCCTTGCATAATTTGAATATGAGGACACTGCTAACGTTTAAATTTCACAGATAGGACATACATGACATATTCATAATTCCTGCAAAGTTCTATAGCATTTGAGGTTGGCTGCAAAAGGGACATAGTACCTTTAATACTTTAATAGCTTCTTAATTCTGATGGAGAAAAAATAAACCCAAGATCAACTACATGTACAGTAGCTCAAGCTGATTCGCAGAGAAGACGCAAATAGTTGGTTATGTAACCATCGCACATAGATTATTAGCTTGGGCTAGAACCTATGCATTAAAGGATTATTCATGAAATAGCTTAGTATTTGGCCAATTTGTGGACTAATTCTCTGGTTAAGATGCAATTTGACTACAATTTATATGCTTATCCTGTAGCGAGATCTACATGTAGTTGTTTGTGGGAAGAGAAACTTTTGACTGGGGCTAATAGCGATAGGGAACTTTTTTTCTTCAGAAGTTCTGATCAGTCTAATATCACAAGCTCAAGCGAGCTTGTATGGGATAATGAAAACGTTCCTCTCTAATCCCATGGATCTGATAACGACTGCAATAAAGATACACTCTGCTACCAGGGTCCTGCAACTGGTCAGTTTTGTCATTCCAAAAATGTCAATTGCCTCCCATGCTTCATAATATGCAATAAACATATCTCATCGCCGGTAGCAACTGTATCCAGGTCAAGTAGATAAGAGCATGCTGCATACAATCTAAGGATGATGCCATATTCAGTTGGAGATATCATGGATGCGTGTTTGTCATCTACATGTAATAGTCTTATGAAGATGATGCATTCAATCTAAAACCATCCCTTTCAAAGCCAGCACGTATGCTGTACAGTTGTACATGTACATGTATGTACAGTATGTGTATGGCTATATCATGTACATGTAGACGCACTACCAAAAACTTAAAATATGAATTCACTGCAAACAGTAAACATGTACAAACAAATTATCATAATAAAATAATAATACATGTACATGTATGATGTTGTACACAAATATTTGGATAATACTGTATGGTGAGGTTTAAAAATAAAAATTCTGCTGTGTAATTGAGTTTTTTCTAAAAAATATTTTAATTGAATGTTTATTAAATCAAAACTTCATTTTTCATCCTTAGTTTTATACTTTTATTGTAAATTATGCATGCAGAGTCTGCAACGTTGATAACCATTCCAACGCACATACTGTAGCATACTGTTTCATAACTAGATATTGTCTACAGTATTCTGAGTCAAAATACATAATCTAATACATTCTACAAAATTTGAACAAGCATACCGGTACTGTATTTACCTTCTAGGGCATTGAAGATGTTAATTTACAATGAAGATTAGAAGGGAACATTGCATATTTTCACAGAAACTATTGTTTTGATATTTCGTGGTCGTGGCTGAATTGAAACCAATAAGATGCAGCCAATGACAATAAACATAATTGAAAAATTATGCCCTACAAATTTCCAAGTTAAGGTAGATTTCCCAAACAAAACTTTTTAAAGCTGCACTTTGCTTTTGAAATGAAACTTGACACTGTTTCCCACAATCTTTGAACAGGGCTCACTAGACCTACTGTATGTCATCATATCAGGTATGCAGTTTACATTGTGGTAAATATCTGTGGTTTCGACAGGTATTGAAAGCAGTGGTTTGCTGCATGTTATCAACTGCTACTGCTCAATACAGAGGTCATTCAGGGTCATAGAACAGTTCAGTTTCATGCCAACATACATCAACAATGTACAGTACATGTAATGCACATTAACACAGTACTGTAATTTTTACTATGACACCATTACTGCGCCTAGAAACAAAGTATTATGTAGACGCATTATAAATGTGAGCTACATGTATTATTATTATTACTGACTTTACTGTATACATGTACTTAATCAGGTGAGCTGATATAATTATTGTAAATGGGTGCTTGTATTTTTGTTTTGAACTACTCATCACAGCACAACAAACTGTAGAAGACCAACAATTTTTTTTTCTTCCATACAAGTTGTAATTACAAGACATACAAGTACGTACGTAAAGAAATTTAACGAAATTTATAAAATGAAAGGATGATGCCATCCCTTCTTATTAACTGCATACGCATGTACATGTAATACCGTAAATCTCTGTGTATAAGACCACCTTTTTCACGCCGAAAAAATTGAAAGTCGAGGATGCACAGGTACAAAAAAAAAAAACTTTTGGTTTATGCCCCTCGTCCTGGCAATGTCTCCCAACTCAGTCTTACACGGTGTGTTGACTCACCACTCGGAAACTAGAACAACACTAGTATGGCCAGATTTCTGTTTGGACTTTATAGAGGAAAACTTGTCTGTAATCTTTAGTTTTAAAAATGACATTGTTACTATTATTTGCGACAAGTTCACAAGCACAAATCAGCACCTTCAACTGCACCTCGCAGTAAAATAAAGGCCCTTCCTCGCGTGGGTTTTTGAACATGGATTTGGCTTGCTGTCTACAGAGTCAATTTTTTTTTGGCCCCCAAAATAGGGGTGCGTCTTATACACAAAGATTTACAGTATACAACTGTAAGCAAAAAGATTTAAAAATATTAAAAATAATTGGAGATTGGATATACACTACAGAGGTCTACCTGTTTGCAACAGGTACTGTATTGGTGTTGCATGAATAATCATAACTTACAGTAGATATAATTTTACTTCCCTTTTGAAATTTGCCTTTCTGTACAAATACACTGAAACCTTTGATTAAAGGTGAATACATTTTGAAGAAAATGATCTGTATTGATCCAAATCTTCTTCTATGACTCTTTCAAAATATAATTCCAGGTAATTCAACAAGAACCAATCCTTATATTACTAACTATTAATTGATGTTGAATGAACTTTCAGCCTCTTTATTCCAAACCGAGAGCCAGACGTGATGAAAAACATATTGGTTTCTCTGGTCTGGCCACAAAACTCTGTAACAGTATACAGGGCTCTCTCCTCGAGCCACGCACGAACTGAATCTTAATTTAGCTGGCCCCTGTCATCCTGCCGTGCCGAGAAGGATTAGATTTCCATACCTATCCCAACAATACCCAGCATTGTACATATGCACCTCCTACTGTCCAGTTGTTTGTAAGCAGGCCTACAGTATGTGTTCAACTGACCTCCTTTCTACTTTCCATTGTAAATGTATATGGGTGATCTAAACACAAATTATAATTTTAGGAGAGTAGAATTTAGATTTTGAGCCAAGACGATTTCAGGAGGATGTGGCGATGTGCAGGTGATATCGTTTTGCACACAAGTTTTAAATAAGTTTTCTCAAATGTTTAAAGGGGAAATGCACCATGATAATTAGCTGGTATTAATAAAAGCAGAAAACCAAGAGAAATGAATTACAGTAGTGAAAGTTTGAGCTGATTAAACATTTGTCCGATTAAACATTGGGAGGTTATGAATTTTTGAATTTTTGAAGTTGTTAATGACTTTGTCTTATACAGCCACAGGGGTCGTAGAAAAACATATTTGCAATAACTATATTTAGGGTGCAAGTATGTTTAGAAACATTTTCAGGGAAAATACATATTTCTGATTTTGTTTTTTAGTACAGAGCAAATGGGAGAGGACTTTGCAGGATACCGGTACACCATAATGTTGCCATTTTGTGTTTGATTGATTACTTTTTAATTATATGCATTTTCTGTCCCTATTTTGGGTAGAATTAGTAAAATGATCCTCCATAGAGTCTGGAAGGGAGACAATAAGACTGAAAGCTAAACTGCAGACTGCCAGACCTATCGTCTTGAGTACCTATTTCATACTCAATGAATCACACGCACACAATCAGTCTACACAATACTCCTCTTGCTTACAGTACTATCCAAAATGAGACTATTTATCCCACACAAATCAATGCCCCCCCAGTTGTTGTCCCACCACAATATTGAAATCGAAAGAAAGTTTAGGGGTCCTTTCTCTATGCTGTCTTGACTTGACTTGGCTTAAATTTCCACTAATCCTGTGGCAATTTGATTGAGAAAGCTTTGCTTGGGTCACGGCACAAAGAAATGTTACCCCGCTTCACCATACACTGGTTCTGCCAGTCTGTCTGACTCAATGAATTCCTTTAGGTATTGCAACAAGCAAAGGCTAATGGCAGAAATGTGTGAAAAGATTTGACATTTCTATATGTCTGATTTGCATTATAATGCAGTTAAAAGTCAGACTGTACACGTGGGCGTGGTTGTACATTTACCTACAGCGAGCAGACTAGAGCCCTCTAAAGGCACGGTGAATGAAGAAACTTGAAAATATTTGAGTTGGGCATTTTTACATGTACAAGATTTGTTTCACACCATGCACATCCATCTTTATCATACTACCGGTATGTGAAATCGAGCCTAATTTCTCATCCAGATTTTCTCATAAATAAGGTATTATTTGATACTTTTTATCACACACACAGTAAAGGGGTCTGTCGATTCATTTAATTCTCAATTTTTCTCAATTAAATGCCATTTGTTCAAAGGTTCAAATCAAGCTAGAATTATTTGTGAATTATTTGTGAACTATATTTCATCAGTGCCTTCTTTAATTCATGTAAAAACAAAGCAAAACAATACACATCAAATCATTTTCAAAAAAGAAGGGGGAGGGGTTCACGTGGGCAGACATCAAATCATTTTCAAAAAAGAAGGGGGAGGGGGAGGGAAGTGGACATGGATGAGTAAAGCACTACATGTATTTAACAATCAATTTATTTAGCCTAATGTACGTATGAGAAAGAGAGAGAGAGAGAGAGAGAGAGAGAAAAAAAAAATACTGAGAGCATGTGACAAGCGCGCATCCATGATGTCACTCTCTACTCATAAAAAGTACACAAGATGTCAATTTATCATTATTCCATCGCATAAAGTCATGTTCACGTGGGCAGATATTACATGTACACTGTACAGGTATGTACAATGTACATGTACACTACATGTATCCTGTTTTGCTTATATCATCAGGAACTTTTTCAACTGCAAACAATACCTTTTTCAGATCTTTTCTCTCTTTTTATTCAGTGTTTATTTTGTAACATGCTTGATTTGGTCATTTATATTCTCTACTTCAAGGCTCATGCACACAATGGATTCAATCTTTATGCAGTTTGGCAAATATTTGTCCTCTTATATTTTGCAATTACTATGTAAACATTACAAATAAGTCAGATGGAAAGGGGGGAGGAATCAAACAATGCATTCACAGGCATCATAATGAATACAAGTCAATTACCTTGGAAACACCGCTCCTACTGGCGGAAGTAGACTCAGTCTGTCCGTTGCTCTTTCCCACGCTTCCTCCGGAACTGCCCGTCGTTGAAGCTCCAGTCTTGGGCGACGGTGGAGCCGGTCGCTTCATGCCATCCAACAGCCTCACCAGGAGAATGTTGGTGGGCAGGTCTGTTACCTTCTGATGCGGGGCAAGGTCCCTGCACTCTGGGCAGCGCAGCTCGCCCCGGGTGTTGAGGATCTGCTGAAGACATCGCTGGCAGAAGGTGTGCTGACACGGCAAGACTCGACTGGTCGCATCCAACCGCTCCAGGCATACAGAGCACTCGAGGATGTCAAATATCGATTGTTCATCCATTCCATTCATTTAGGCTATTTGCAGCCCCATCACTTTAGTTTCATCCACAATAACATTGTCTCTGTGAATGTGATGTCACGAGTCTTCCATTGTTTATCATCTATAGTACACTACATAATTCCATAGAAACTTGAATCAGGACAGAAAGATGTGGCTCAGCCTTGTTTTTTCACCTGACATAGAAAGAAACAACAATGAAGAAAATTATTCATTTAATAATTTCATTGTCCTTCTAGACCGTGTTATTCAATGATGTGATAAATATGATCCTGGGTGGCAGCAGAAATAATTATTCAAAGTACCGTATAACATTCATCAATATGTATAATAGTATAGACCTTTTTTTCTCCACAGGACAACATACTTCCCCTTTATATCATGAAGATAGATAAAGGGAATTTAGAGTTCTCTGTCCAATCACACATACATGTAAGGGCTGCATTGCTGATGAGTTTCCAGATTTCAACTTTTCAACTTTCTCATTTTTACTGAATTAATCATATTCTCAAACATTCAATGACAACATGCTTCTCAGATTTTCTATAAATATCTTTTAAAAGTACAGTGTATCATCATTATCATGTACATGTAGAAAATATCAAATTCTGAAGTGTGGGGAAAATGACTAAAACTGTTTTTTTTTTTTTAAGTGCCTCTCTTACACAATTTAAAAAGTGAATGATCATGTTTCATTCACAACAATCAATGGTAGCATTTAATGATATCAATCATGGATAAATGACTTACATTCCAACTAACCTCACTCTTGCATACATTTCATAACCCCTGCACAAAACCGTAAAAAATCACGAATAAACGGCAATATAGAGTGACAATTACAAATTTACCTCTGAAAACAAGATTATTTAAAAATAAAAAGAGAAAAATAAAAGAGTTGTGGCGAATAAATAATGCATTAAAAATTACTACAGGGAGTTCACCATTCCTAAAACAAATGGAATATTCCACACTAAAAGGGACAGAACTAGTGCTGTAAGTCAGGCGCCATGTTCGGGTTCGATTTGGTTCGGCAGAGTTCGGAAAGTTTTTACCTGAACTTGGTTCGGTTCGGGGTTCGGTAATATAATAGCAAGCAGCGATATACCTAAGGTGGTTGGAACTTCCTGGGCCAAGGAGAAAAGTAGTACTGAAGAAAAGTATTACATGTAGTTACATTCATATTTCCGTCTTTAATCATGTTTTATTTGCAATTTTACAAGAATCATGTTTTCAATTTGACAATAAATTATATTTTTTAAAGATTTTTTAAAGACAGTTGTTGCCTAATGTTACGGTTCATGAAAGCTGCCGATGTATGCATTATAATAGACAGAGATAGCAGCCCAGGGGGGGGGGGGGGGGGGGGGGGGGGGGGGGGGGTGTTTCATAAAGCTGTTCGTAAAGTTACGCATGAATTTACGAATGACTTGTATATGAAGTGCCAGATAGGATGCCCAAAGTTTTTTCTGATAATTCCAATAACCTCAATTAAATTATGGCAAAAAATATACTTTGCATTAAAAATGTTTGTTATAATAAGAATGTTAATCTACATCTGCACAGTTCAACTTTATTTGATGCATTTAAAGTAATGATTGAGCATCCCATTTGGCTTTTCATATACAAGTCGTTCGTAAAGTCATGCGTAACTTTACGAACAGCTTTATGAAACATCCCCCAGGTTCGTTCGATTACTGTTTTTATAAATGTTTATTTTTAATAGGGTAAATAACAAAGATCCTAATTTTCCTGAATAAATAGATTAAAATACTATAATGTATATTTATTTCATTATTTACATTATTAAATTTGTCTGTTATTGTTATAATTTAAATCTTAACTTTTTGAATTGATTGAGTTTGAGCCGAAGTTGTTTTGATCACCGCCGCACCTAGTATGCACGTGTTTACTGTGTAGGCCTACCGTACAGACGAACGGCCAGGGTGCAGGTGCGCAAGCGTGCCTAAAGTCGATTATTAAAGTCGATAACTTCATGCTCGCGCGCCTGCACCCCTTAGCCGGTAGGGTATGCAATTGTATTGTTATTGTGTAGCGGTTTGCCATGAAACCTGTGAGAAAGTGAATATTATAATGTCTTTATTTTTAGGAAAAATACTCAAAAAAAGATAAGAAAATTGACACGAAAGGGATAGAATATATAACAACTTTATATCATGACCATTATTTAAACAATTGATTAAGATTAAGTTGATTTTTTTGTTCATTTTAGTATAGATCTAGTATCTCCAGGCCGGAGTTACGGGTAAAAAATGGATACGAAATTGTGTCCAGCACCGAAAGTCCTTGTACCAAAATGGTCCAAGATCGGCTCAATCTCCCCCCGTTATGCGAGCTATACGGGTTACCTGTGTATGGGAAATGTTGACATAGATCTATGTCAGTTTTATTAAAGAATGACCCATACCAGACGGTTATTTCTGTCTAGTAGTTTTAGAATGCAACCAACCTGTCTGTGTCACTGTCATTGTGATTGTTGTCATTCATTGCAATGCCAATGCAATGCAATGCATGCAGCTAGCAGCTCCTGCAGTCACTGCACTAGGTCGGCAGACTCGCAACGCAAAAACCGAACAAACCAAACCAAACGTAGCCATTGCATCGCCATACCCCTTACAACTTTAATTCAAATATCTCGTTAAAATGTTATTCCCGTCATTTCGTAAATTTATTTTTCGAGTCAAACAAACACACATTAAATGTAATACATCTCCATAATCATCACTATTAAATGAAAAACACATATCTAGATCTAGATCTAGATCTATATAAAAAAAAATTTGCAACTTACGTGTCGCTGCGCTGCGGTCTGTGTGTCGCAGCGTCCATTACTATTACGGTATCTCTAAAATTTTGAGTTCCCGTAAAGGAAAAAAGCGAATTCCAAACTGTGAGGTGGATTCCGTGATATTTGTTTTTAATTAATATATCTATATGGGTGGATAAAACTAAAGGAGAATGGACAAATCTAAACTTCATTTTCTTCGGATGGTAATGGAAATTCTTTATTATGAAGCTTTAATGTAAACATAATTCGCTATAATCTGATAGTTTTATCTGAAAAGTTATTGTTTGGGAACCCTCAGGTAGTCAGAAAAGAGGTTGGGGAATGAGCCAACATCGAATATTCTTTCGTTTACATAAAGTATCCATAATTTCAATTATCCTAAATATACTACTTTGGATCCGGTAACTTTGTCTTAGATCCTTTACAAAAATCCTTGATTTAGCTCATGCTGCAATGATAATTATAAACCTTTAGGTCAGTCAGGAGGGCCCATGACTTTTACAAGCCGATCGCCTGTCCGATTATTATTAAGATATTTATGATGGAAAATCGAAATCGAATTTTGAGTTTGCCAAACGGTTTTCATAACACTACAGTCTATTGTGGAAAACGAGTATGGTAAACCCGGTCACTCAAAGGTTTTTACTTTTTTGAGGCACTTCTTGATCAGTTTGAAGCGCATATTTTTTAGGGCTTCAATATAACACCAGTATCACAGACACTAATAACAATAATGTAGGGCCGTGCATCTCAGATTTAACATTGTTAAACGATCCCTTTAAAGCTCTTTTGACAGGAAAGTAACTAAATATATGTGGCCTACCATGAGCCATAATATTACTAAAACTTTGGGTTTAATATCATTAATCGCTCTTCTTTTTATTTATTTTTTCAATTACATTGGGCACTGGCACTATACGTCAAGAGTATTTGTCTTTCTCGCTGCAAATCAGCACATTCCATTTTTGTACAAAATACCATCAACACTATTTTTAATACATACATTTTCATTTTCATTTTCAAGTGCTTGCTACAGAATGCCTTTTTTTAGGGATAACCGAATTATGCTGTACATTATTCTTCTGATTTTTGTTTTCCTTTTTTGTTCTACGAAAACTACGAAATATAGCCGTAGATGGCAGCATGCTATATTTTGAAATGGGCTTAGATGATAACTCTGAATGACAAAAGTTCAAGTTCAAGTTCAAGTTTATTTGTCTTTCTTCCAACATGAATGTAATACGATTTAACAAATTTATAACATGTAGAGTATATAAAAGTAAAATTGATGAGGATCAAGTTTATATAATGCATTTAAGTGAGAAAAAAAAAAGACGAGGAGACCTAATTAAAGCTTAGCTTGTAGAACTTGAAGTCAGGTCCCTCAAAACAATAACATATAGACAACAATAACAAAAACATGCCTGGTTATATAATAGATTACTAAAAGAAATGTTCGCCAAAGGCGCTAAAGTACTAAAAACAAATAACTATTAACTATAACCATATGGTTATAAACATGGCTAAACTAAGTAATAACAAAGGGTAGGGAGAAGAGACTATGCACAAAAGGGGGCGATAAGAGTGATAATGGCGTGGGATATAGAAATGGAGAGAGGGAGAGGGCGGGAGAGGCAGAGAGAGTCTGAGAGTTCGAGAGATGGGGGGGGGGGGGGAGAAAGAAAAATGGACACACTTTCACTGTAAGCTGAAAGCTAGCTAAAGGCGAGAAAAGGAAAGGAAAAGGTAAGTCAGCAGTTGCTATACAGTGTGAGTCCAAAAAAAGTTTACACCTAGAAAATTGCTAATTATTTTAAAGAATCATCGATTAACATTAAATTGTTATATGTCTTATGAAAGAGTGTTTTATCCCAAATCATTTGGTACCATTTTTGTGTGGTATGTGTTCACGCTTGAATGAACAGGAGACATTGGTTGCGAGAGTGAAAAAATCGACTTGCGCCAAAGTTGCTTATGTGATGTTTGAATTAAACAATTGGGATTTGGGTATTAATCCGGTCTTTGCAGATCCAAATAACATCCCTAACAAAATTAATCATGCCACACATAACAAATATCGAATATCAAATATCAACGAACATTTGTGCGCGTATGTGTGGGTGTGTGTGACTTTACCCTTTGCAAAAAAAACATATGCAATCAATGCATTTCATTTGATACATTCAATTCATCCTCTCACTCTCGCAAACAATGCCACCTGTTCATCCAAACGTGAACACATACCACTCAAAAATGGTACCAAATGATTTGGGATAAAACACTCTTTCATGGGATGTATAACAATTTACTGTTCATAGATGATTTTAAAAATAATTAGCAATTTTCTAGGTGTAAACTTTTTTTATTCACACGGGTACAGTAGTAAATTGAAGAATGGATTAAGTTCAAAATATAAATCACGACAGCATAATTATATTAAGAATCAACTAAGTAATTATTCAATAAGTACAACTTCTGTTTACGTTTGAAGACAGATATACTGACAGAATGGCTAATGCTTGAGTCAAGAGTGTTCCAAAACCTTGGTCCAGTGCATACTAAAGTGTTGAGAGTAAACTTTGTCCTTGCATGGGGTAAGTGGAATGCAGAAGCACCTCTTGTGGCATAATTGTGAATTTGATTGTTTTTCTTGAAAATCTTGGCTAATGCCAGTGGCACTACACCTGAGTTCAGATCATACAAGATATAATAAATAATGACACTTGATCTTTCCAACATTAACTTTAGCATTAACACAACCAGTGGCGTACGCAGGATTTTTGCAAGGGGGGTGTTTTAAAAAATTTAAATCGCGCCGAAAATTTCCCTGGATACGCATATACGCGTCTGAACACAACAGCGTATTCTTTTGCGTCTGTGTCTTCCAAAATGCTCTATAACATTTTTATTGCTACAATACAAGACAAGATCATTGCTTTTAAACATCCAGAGGTAAGAGCTTTAAATCTAGATAAGTCGGCAACTACAACATGTTTCTCAATCCCCAGATTTTCCACTCTCGGATGGGAAGTTAAAAGAATTTCAGTACAAACTTTTACATAACATCATATTTTGTAATGATAAACTGAACCTTTTTGGATTAATACAGTCAAATTTATGTTCCTTTTGTAGAAAAGATGTAGAAACCTATCGGCATATCTTCTATGAATGTTTTGAAGTGTCCTTAATATGGATTGAGGTGGGAAACAATTTAAAATTGTTTCAGTTTCTTAATATGCAATGGATTGCCGTGTTGCTTGGTTTCAGAGAAAAATAAGAAAGATAATACAATGTTAAATCATGTATTGATTTTGGTCAAATATATGATCTACAGTAATCGTAACAATGGAAAGTTTCCAACTAGCAAAGAAATATGTAAGGCTGTAGAGAACTCAAATAAAGTTGAACATGAAAAAGCAAAAATAAAGGACAAATTGCCAATACATTATACAAAATGGGATTTTTTTTTTAAATATTTTTTATTTAGGGGAGCTGATTGTTACAAAATGTTACCGAACGACATGTCATTCATTCATGAAACTAAAACGCCTTCATTTTGAGACATAATTACACAGGGAAAATGCATGTGATAACAATTTCTATCATTTCCTTTTCCTTGTCTGACATTTTGATTGCATTTGTGTCCCCATTCCCGGTCGCTCTTCGCCACATATTTTTTAATGTATACACCTGTGACTTGAAATACATGACACTGAATAAAGGTTTGATATGGCACCAATGTCCACTTGAAATAAATTGCTCGAGGCGCACTAATGTCAGAGATGAAATTACGTGAAATCACTAACATAAAAGTAAAAGACGATGATAAGGAAATAAAATAATAAATAATAGGCAAATTCAAACAAATGCACTTTTAGATTCTAAAAAAGTGACAAACAATACGAAGACAATACATTTTAAAATGTCTTTAGAAAAGAAAATGATGAAGTGAATTATCTTTGATACCAAATACCAGAAGCACCATAATTTTAAAAATTGGGAGGGCCGGTGGCAGAGGAGGGGGCCAAAGAGGGGGCCCAATTCGTGAGAAAATATTGAGCGGCGAATTAGCCAGCCGGTGAATAAGCGGGGGGGGGGGGGGGGTTTCCTCGAAATTTAAAAATACACCCCCCCCCCCCCCCCCCTGGAACGACATTTGCAATAATTTATGCTACTGGAAACAAAATGGCCGCCATTTATAACTATTGTTGTACAATGATGGAGATCACATTTTAACAACTTCATTTTACCATGTGTAAGGTGTCATATGAAAGACAATTAATCTTCCTACAAGATGATACCTCATTCAGTCGGTTTGGGGATGATTTGCATAACAATTTCGAGCAAAAAATGTGATAATTGCAAATAAGAATCACAATTTAAATTACTTATATGAATTATTACGGTCAGGAAGGAAAATGCGCTTAATGAAATTTTGGACAAGCGGATTTATTGGGCTCATTATGTTCCATACTCCGTTCGTTTGTACAACCAAATGGAGTGAGGAGCATGTATCGGCTTGGCGTGGTTTTCCTTTCTTTACACTGATGTTCTATCCTTTTCATAATTGTCAATGTGTAGGAATATCCGTAATATTTCTAGTAATAGATATGTTCGAAAAAGTAATCCTACCAGTATTGCTAGATTTAGAGATGAGTTACTAGCAAGTGATTGGAGAGAAGTATTACGTGATTGTGATGTTGATAGCTCATATGATAAATTCTTAAATACATTCTTTTTGCTGTATGATAAAAATTTACCTTTACGTAAATGTAATAGTAGAAATCGTAGAACAACCCCTCGATTGCCATGGATTACTAATTCTATATTGAGGTCAATAAACAGGAAAAATAAGTTGTACTATAAGTATAAGATTAGTAAATCTCAGTCTTCTCATAGGAAATATACTATTTATCGGAATACTCTTACTTCAATCCTACGTGCTGCTAAGAAGCAGTATTACTGTGCTCAATTTCAGGCGACTCATAATGATATAAAAGGGACATGGAAAGTGATTAGGAATGTTTTTAAGCCAAAGCAGAAAGCGTCTGATGTAAGTAAATTAAACATTGATGGGAATGTAGTTGATGATCCAGAAGTTATTGTAGATAAATTCAATGAATATTTTTGTAATATTGGCCAGAATTTGTCGCGTGTCATTCCAGAGTCTCAAAAAACATTTCAATCTTTTGTAGAAAACCCTAATCATAATAGTTTATTTTTATTGCCAACGACTGTAGAAGAATTATTTGATATTGTACATTCTTTAAAGAATAAGAAAAGTCCAGGTTGTGACTATATAACAAATGAGTTGATAAAAAATGTAATTATTGGTATTGTAGAACCCCTCGTACATATTTTTAATCTATCAATGACCACTGGTGTTGTACCCATGAAAATGAAGATTGCAAAGGTTGTACCCATTTTTAAAAAGGGTGATGCCCTTATCTTGAATAACTATCGTCCTATTTCTTTGTTGAATTCCTTTTCTAAAATTCTTGAGAAGCTAATGTATACTCGGACGATAAAATTTTTGATGAATGCTAACATTTTGTCAAATTTTCAGTTTGGTTTCCGTGAAAAACACACTACAACTCGTGCTATTCTACATTTGGTGGATAAGATATCCAGTGCCTTAGAAGCACGCATGCATACAGTTGGTGTCTTCTTAGACTACTCTAAAGCGTTTGATACTGTAAATCATTATATTTTAATAGATAAACTGTGTCATTATGGTGTAAGGGGAATAGCATTAGATTGGTTTAGAAGCTACTTAGCAAATAGGAAACAGTTTGTTTCTTTAAATGGAATTGATTCAGATATGCGGGACGTCACTTGTGGGGTCCCACAGGGATCCCTTCTAGGCCCACTTTTGTTTATTGTGTATATTAACGATTTTCAACTTTCCGCAAAGATGTTATCATTCATTTTATTTGCAGATGACTCAAGTGTATTTTTCTCTCACAGAAATCCACAAACTCTTTTGCAGACTGTAAACTCCGAGTTGACTAATGCGACTTTGTGGATTCAAGCAAACAAGTTGTCTTTAAATCTTAAAAAAACTAATTATATGCTCTTTAGTAATTCCCTGAGTATATTGTCTGGCAATGTAATGTTTAATGGTGTTGAGATTGAAAGGGTATCTACATTTAAATTTCTTGGCTTGCATATTGATGAACATTTAAATTGGAAGTACCATATTAGTAATCTTTGTAAATTATTGTCAAGAAATACTGGTGTAATTTATAAATTGAAATCTGTGTTCCCACTGAATATTTTACATATGTTGTACGCAACTTTGATTTTGCCATATTTGCACTATGGTGTGCTAGCTTGGGGCAACTCATTCAAATCTCAAATGGATAAATTACTACTGGTACAGAAAAGAGTAATACGAATTGTTTGTAATACTCACTATCTTGCGCATACAGATGTTCTTTTTTTTAATAGTGGTGTTTTGAAAGTTGAAGATATTTATCATGTACAACTAGGAGCTCTAATGTATGAATTGAATGCAGGTCTACTGCCAGTAGCCTTGGCTGGAATATTTAAGAAAAATAACCAAGTTCATAGTTATTCCACACGACAGGCGCAAGCATATCACTTACCTCTTGTTAGAACGCAATTTGCCCTTACTACTTTGGGGTCCACTGGACCTAGGTTTTGGAATTCCCTTGAACCAAGAATAGCGCAATCGGTCAGTATTTATGTATTTAAGCGCAAACTGAAGTTACTGTATTTGAGTCGATATCGTCTAGATTTATAGTTGTGATCAATATTTAAGAAAACTATTTGCTATATAGGTCAGCATTATTCTACTCCCGTTTCTCACATCTATTCATCTGTCTGTCTTGTTTAGTTTTTGTCTGTGTTTCAGTCCTGTTGCTCGTAGTATATTCCTGTTCCTGTTGTTTATAGCCATTATTTAGTAGTCAGTAGATTTTATTGTACTTATTTATGTTTAGTATTTTTTCAGTTGTTTAGTTAGTTTAGTTTTGTAAGCATTTAAATGTACGCAATTTTTTATTTTTTATTTGACGAGTTTGTTCTTTTAGGACATACTCTTAAACTACTCATGAGGGACCTTAAATCCACAAGCCTTGCTTTCAACCAAGGTCACCTCATCTTTCTATTGTAACGCCATATTCTGTTCACTCCTTTATATTCATGTCATATTTATAATGTGTGTTATGAAAGAAAGATAAATAAACTTGAAACTTTGAAACTTTTTTTTATACTAGAATATAAAAGATATTCCTATGTTGTCTATCTTTTATTTTGATGGTTCT
Organism: Strongylocentrotus droebachiensis; assembly: GCA_035222895.1. Classification (NCBI taxonomy): domain Eukaryota; kingdom Metazoa; phylum Echinodermata; class Echinoidea; order Camarodonta; family Strongylocentrotidae; genus Strongylocentrotus; species Strongylocentrotus droebachiensis. Next base: position 7,525 of record JAVYIG010016478.1, on the reverse strand, counting down.
TCTTAAACACATCGATATAGTTTTTCATATCTTACACTCTAAATTACAGGGATTTAAATTTAAATCTATAGGATTTATTTTTAAATCTTTCATGTACTGTAGGTAGGGACCAATCGATGTGGATTTAAAATTAATCTTCGCTAGGATTAAAAAGTTTTAATCTGTAAAGGATTAAAAAATAAGTTCAAAAGATTTATATTATAAATCTTTCTAGATTAAAATTAACCCTGATAAAGATTTAAAAGCAATCCTTTTTGGGACTTCTTTGTCATGTGACAAAATCTTATCGCCAGGATTGGTCAATTTGCCGTTAATTTTCGGAACTTTTTTTAATCTTTTTGGATTGAAAAAAATATATTTGAAACTCGGATTAAGAACCAGTTTAGCAATCTTTTAAGATTAAAAATCAATCTTTATGGATTAATTTCATTCAAATCCGGCTTAAGATTTAAATTTTAAATCCCTGTAATTTAGAGTGTACGTATTTTAACAATGTGTGACCAAAACAAATTTCCATGTATTCTTGTGAATTTGGATGAATAAAAAGCATTGAATCGAATTTTTTTTTTTTTTTTTTAAACTATTTTTTCAAAAATATGAATTGCGCAAAAATATTTCTCCATATTTAATCGATTATGATGCTAATTACTGACTTGAAAATTGCTGAAAAACTGTTCAGAAACATAGTTGATATCATATAAAAATTCCAAATGAATTACTTTTCTAACTAAAAAGTTTTAGTGCTCTAAAGTTGACACTTTGTTGACCTATATAATGTGTTTTTAGAGTCAAATTAAGATATAGGTCAAATGATACATAAAATAAGACCTGCTCCAAGTGACAGACATAATTTGCCGTCTTAAACATGTTCATACTGCACGGTGTGGTTCAGAACTTTCACCCTACCCCCTCCTTCCATGAAATGCCTCCCCCCCCCCCCCCCCCATCAAAAGTAATTTTGGGCGGGGGCAGCATGTTGTGAAGGATACGATGTGTGTTCAGAAATGATGCAGGCTATCTGTCAAGTGATACATAACATGAGATCTGAATCCAGATGATAGCCGAGAATTTCAGTCTGAATCAAGAAGATATGTGGGTGGTATAGGGTTCATGTGCACCTTTTCCCCTTCTGTGATCCCTCCTTTTCTAGAGCATAAGCATATTAAAAAGGTCGTCCACCTAGAAATTATGCAGGAACTCCCCCCGAACACGTTAATACTCGACAACCTTTTACAACATTCCATGTCTCAAGAACCTGCTGTGCCCTCTAGGTAATTGCATCGTTGATCCACCTCATAATCCTAATCATGCTTATAAACCATTTCGTGTGTCGGCTTAAGACAATCCGTAATAAACTGGGAAGGAGGTGACAATGAAGTCAGCATACACGTCGATCGGCAGTTCACATGTCGATTTGCCCACATGGCGTATACAGCATATTAATTGGGCCAACGACCCCACCCCCTTGTAATGACACAGGGCTACGTCTCACGAAACCGTCATAAGTACAAGTTGAGCAACATCTCATTGAAATGCGTGTATTAAGTTTAACACGCATTTCAATGGGATGTCGCTCAACTTCTACTTATGACAGTTTCGTAAGACGTAGCCCATGCAGGTCGAAGACGAAAAAGAAGATTGAATTGATTCTATGCATAGGATACGGTTCTAGGACACCTACCCCCTGGACAACCGCCCTCCGGATAACCACCATTAGGACAAGCTGGACAATCACCCTCCGGGACAACTACCCACGGACGAATACCCCCTACGACAACCACCCTCTAGGACGACTACCCCCGGATAACTTACCCTAAGTGCTTATTGTCCGGGGGTAGTTGGGTGGTAGTTATGTCAATTAGGAGGTATACATTATGTCCTAGAGGGAGTTTCCCTAGGGGGGTAGTTGTCTCGATATACTTCTACTGGAGGATGGTTATCCTATGGGGTAGATATGTGGGGTACTTGTCCAGGGGTAGTTGTCTGGGGTAGTTATCCGGGGGTAGTTGCCCTAGAGGGTGGTTGTCCTAGGAGTAGTTGTCTGGGGGTATAGTAGTCCGGGGGGAGTTGTCCTGGAGGGTGGTTGTCCTAGGGGGTAGTTAGCTGGGGTGGGGCAGTTGTCCTAGTGGGTAATTGTCCCGGGGATAGTCGTTCTAGAGAGTGGTTGCTCTAGGGGGTTGTTGTCCTAGGGGGTAGCTGTCCTAGAGGGTGGTTATCCGGGGCTGGTTGTCCGGATACGGTATAGGTGTCCGGATACGGTATATTATGTATCCTATGCATAATTTCCCATCTTCACATTATTATTTCATTATTTAACTGTCTGCTTTCTTCTTATATTTTTTGTTTGAAAAGCGCTTTGAAAACCCACGCTGAGTTGAATTGCGCTATACAAAAATATGATATGATCATCATAATAGTGTGGGGCTGACAATGTACAGGACCCCCCCCCCCCCCACACACACACACACACACACACACACACACACACATACACACACACACCCCATCCACCACCACCACCACTACCTTTATCCCACATCAGAATAATATAATTCCAGCCTTTCTCTCTCTCTCTCTCTCCCGCTCCCCCTTCCCTCCTTTATATTATCTCGATCTCCTTCTTTCTCTCTCTTCCCGCCCAGGTTCCTCTTACGCTCTTACATATCTCATTCTTTCTCTCTCTTCCCGCCCAGGTTCCTCTTACGCTCTTACATATCTCCTTCTTTCTCTCTCTTCCCGCCCAGGTTCCTCTTACGCTCTTACATATCTCATTCTTTCTCTCTCTTCCCGCCCAGGTTCCTCTTACGCTCTTACATATCTCATTCTTTCTCTCTCTTCCCGCCCAGGTTCCTCTTACGCTCTTACATATCTCATTCTTTCTTGATGAATCTCATCCATGATTGTTGTTCTTGATCTGTAGGATATTGGATAATTTTGCATTTATATGGAAATGTATACTATTTATCTTGCTTATATGTATGATCCATGATATAAATTGTGACCTTCTTGTGTAAACGCAATCATTGTTACTCCACCCTTGACATTTTTAAATGCATTATAAGCAAAAATCCACTAAATCAACCATGTCCATAAAAGAAACACCCCAATCTGATGATGCAGCTGATACCTTTACTTCCTTTTTTGTTGACATAAAAAAACTAATTTAGCCACTAAACTTCATAAACCGAACGACTCCTTCCTGACTCTACAAATTCTTCTCTACTTTAGTCTAAGAAATCCTAAGGAAATAAACAAAATAACAAAAAACTCTTAAATCAAGCATAACACAGGATCACGATATACTAGAATTAGTGCTTCCCTTCTTAAAAACATTATACATAGTTTCTCCTCTAAGACCATCCGCAAGAATGTCCTAAATTCCCAAGCATAACAAAAATCCAAGTTTAGATTATTATAACAAAGGCTCTATAATTTTTCAAAGGCTAAATTTAAATCAATACGGTTTAAGAAAGATTTTTTTTTTAAACCGACCTAGTTTAGTACAAATATATGATAAAATAACAAATACCATGGCCGATAAAAAACAAAACATGTAATAGGTATTTATGGACATGTCAAAAGCGAGCAATACGTACACTCGTCCAACACTTTCTACTAAAATAAATCACTTTAATGGAATTCGCGGAGTTGCACTGTCATGGTTTAAAAGCTATTTATAACAGTGTTTCTTAACATTTCCTACCAATCGAATGTGGCATTACAAAAGGTACAATATAAGGCCCTCTCATTTTTCTATTAATATTAATGATATAACTAATACAGCGTCTTAGTTATGTTATCATTTATATTATTTGCAGATCACACGAACAGTTTTTTTTTTCACATCATAAATTAAACACTCTAGTAAATACACTTAAAGGTAATACAAAGTTTTGGTATGGGATCATGAATTTGGTTCAAATGAACGTATTGGAAGCATATGCGATCCTACAATATTCAGTGATCATTGTCGCGGTTGAAATCGAGTCTAAAGTTATGAAATTGTAAATAATAAACTGTTTATGTTGTAAAGCTCCCTCTCAAGTTCAAGATATTAATTAAGCTATAAAACAATGTTTCTTGAGAAGTCGACCGATTAGCTATTCCCGTTTGGAAATTATATATCACAACTACATATTCTGAGATTTTGATGGTCGCAGCTATTTGAAATTTATCAAAATTTACCGGGAGCACCGGTAAATGTTTACATTCAATTTTTCTCGAAAGCAGAAGTGTTTAAGGGGCTGAATTTCTAGTGCTTATAATACATCCACAGGGGCATCAAAATAATATCAACATTGTAAAGAATCACTATCCACCCAATTTTCAAAATTTCCCAAAACTTTGTAATACCTTTAATAATGAGTTACCATGAGTTTCCCCTTGGTTTAAATGCAACAAATAGTCCCTTAAAGGCATCGTTTAACAAGTTAAATCTGAGATGCATGGCCCTACGTGTTATCAGTGTCTGTGATATGGTGTAATATTGAAGCCCTAAACAAATTGCGCTTCAAAATGATCATGAAGTGCCTCAAAAAAGTAAAAATCTTTAAGTGACTGGTTTTACCATACTCATTTTCCCTAACAGACTGTAGTGTTAGAAAAAACGTTTGAAAAAGGAAAAATGAATTTCGATTTCCAATCATACATATCTTGATAATCAGACGGCGATCGGCTTGTAAAAAGTCATGGGATACCTGACTGACCTAACAGTTTATAATTATGATTGCAGCATGAGCTAAATCCAGGATTTTGTTTCAGAATCTGAGGCAATGTTACCGAGCCACTTTAATAAAAATAAAAGAAATTTCATAAACTTATAGCTCGCAAATTCTCATGTCATAGAAAATGTACCTCTCAAAAGGAAGAGACACACAGCATTTCGGGTGTGTCATTATTGGCGAAATTTAAATTGGAATGAACATATACGTCGTATAACTATTTCTAGGAATGTTGGTATACTATACAAAATGAGAGAAAAAATATCCCATGTAACACGCTTTTTATGCTTTATAATTCATTGTATTACATATTGTAATCTAGCCACCAGCGCAAATCCATAATCAACTATATTTTATTTATTACAAAAGATGCCCTTCGCGTATGCTCTTGTTCGCCATATTTTTTCGACATAAGTCCATTATTTAACAAATTAGAAACCCTAACATTCTTCGACATAAATGCACTACAAGGTTTACTATTCACATTTAAATATTTAAGTAATATGCTCCCACGTTCATTTCAAAACTTTTTCACTAAAAGTAACACAATACAGTCATCCTACCCGTTATTCCTCTAACTTTTATCTAGTCAACCAGAAATTACTTATTGTACATAGATCAATAAGACACTGTGGTCCAGATCTATGGAATTCTCTATGTTGCTCCATCTACTCATTTAAAGCCAAAGTATTCAAAAAAAGAGGGTGATATTTGTGTGTCAACCTTTTAGTCTTTGTCAAATAGTTAGTTATCCCTGTGCATTATTTCCTCCATATACAATCATCATTATCATCATCATTATCATCATCATCATCATCATCATCATCATCATCATTATCATCATCATCATCATCATCATCATCATCATCCTTATATTTTAAGACTTGATGCATTGCTGATCGTGGACGAAACGGAGTTAAGTCTTTTGTCAACTCTGTTTGTCGCTACGGCAGGCAGCAAGTGAAAACGAATTCGTTTGATCAAATTATGGAAATGCAAGGCATTACTTTAAACAAGCAGATATTTGTTATTCCTGGCTCATTTTTCCTGATTGAGGTGTCATGTGAAAGGACAGAAATCCGTCGAAGAACAAACGCAGAGAGTTGCACGGCCGGTTATGACCATTTTATAATATGAAAAAAAATATAGAAAAAAATACGAATGGCAAACATTATTTTGTAAACCTAAGCTTTATTCCTCAGCCATACACATATTGAATGCCCATTTTGAATATTATAATCCCCCGTCACAGTTGATTGATTGATTGATTGAATTTTATTCGCCAAGCTTCCCCCATATATACAACAACATACAAGAATAACAGCTCAAAATTAAGTCAGTTGGAACAGAATAACACACGTGGGGTCCCCGACAGACATGTACACGATTAATAGGTTATTTACAGACAGATAAGAAAAAGACAAACTATTAAAGATAGTAATGATGATAATAATGATAACAACATTAAACTGATGATAGAAATGATAATAAGTACAAGAAGAAAAGAAGAAGGAGGAGAAGAAAACGAGGAGGAGGAAGAAGAGGAAAATAATGATGAATAATTGTAGAATTTCTATAACGTACAAAAACAATACTGTATTTGTTTCAAGCAATTTCAAATAATGAGAGTATCTTTCAAATTGACTTCACACACTCATCAAATTTTAAAATTGAAGATGACTTTAGCGGATTACAGGTTCGAAATGACTTTGTCATCTTAGCAACAAACTAAGTTTTGGCATATTTCGAAAAAAAATTGTGGTGATTCCGTGGTTCTAAAGCTCAATGCAGTAAAAATAGGTACTGCAGATTAGGTTTAAGATATAGATGAAGTTCTAATTTATCCACTGCAGAGGGAATTTTCAACTTTATTTTGTTTTATAAAGTCTGAAAGTTTGGTGAGTCAATAGGAAGGACAACGACCTTCAACCCCAATAGTCATGACCCGATCAAAATGGCTGATATCCAACTATAATATGCTGGTATATATCAGTATATTCTCATCCCCCATACCATACAATCATATCATTTCCACACCCATACAGCTAATGCCCATAATATGCTAATAAATCACATATTGACTTGATTAATCGTCTTAAAGATGAAGACCAGTTATGGTCATGCATATCGATCAGAAAAGGTTGATCATCTAGCATATAAGTATTGGTGTGTACTGCAAGGTCTGGAATTATCAAAATGATAAGAAATTTGGCCTCGTCTTCTTAAAGTTACAAGCACTGTACACAGAAAGATGTATATGGGACTATACGCAACGTAAGCGACACGTGCGTTTTATCTCTCACAATCCAATAGATAAACTAATTTACCAAATATATCAATTAGTAGGCGGTTTCCCGGCAAAATTGTTATCATCATGTATTAGTCAAAACATATTCTTTCACGTGATTGGTATAATAAAGAGCTTCCATTTCATTTTTTGAAATTGGGGCGTTTCCAATACTGGTGTTTACCTTTAAGCAATATACTAATCGAATTAAATTTCAGCAATAAAACATATACAAAATATAACAATTTCTTTTAACGTGTACAGTTTTGTACACAATATAATAGTAATAAATGATGACATTAAAACATAATGTAACTGATAACACACTATACAAAGAATTCATATTCATATCAATATTCTGATGAACGCCTGCCAGACAGACCTAGAACCAATAAAAATGATCATAACCCAACTATATGCTTGTATATTGCAGTCAGGATAGTCTTATAGTAGATCATACTGATACGATAATACACGTAGACGTCAGAGCATTGCTATCTTACCCCAAAATGTGAAA
>JAVYIG010016477.1:0-30957 GCA_035222895.1 Strongylocentrotus droebachiensis | reverse complement strand
CCCCAAACCCCCCCCCCCCCCTGCGTACGCGTCTGCTCATGGGAGATCACTACATAAATACATTGTAACAACTAACAAGAGTATAGCTACACTCAATATGGCAATGATAACAGAACAAACTCAAATTATTAAATTAGTCAATAAAGTACAAATTATGTCCTATGTTATTTAAAGAAAATTATAAAGAGCCAAGCAATCAAGCAAAAGAATCAAATATGTATTCATATTGGACAAATAGTGGAACAAATAATAATGATGCACTCCGTCCTGGTAGCAAAATACAGGCTAGGAGTGTACAGTTATTTGTATTTGCGTTTTGCTATGACTTGTATTGTCAGATAAAAATGGAAAATGTGTACCCTAAATAATTGGGTAATAATTAGATAGAGGGACGCCCTCATCGCTTAACCGGCGCAGTCTTGCTTGAACACCTTTTTACTTAATAATTGAATTTGTTCTGTTTTGTGTTTCACACTTCAAAATAGCGAAGTAACATTCGAGAGAATTGAGAAATCTCAAGAGTGATTTCGTATTCATCTCGCGTTCATTAGGGTGAAATGTATCTACATGAAGTTATGAAAATGTTTGACTATGTTAATGGTGTAATGTTGAAATGTTTTGGTATAAAACTGGTAGGTGTAGCTCATTATGTTATAGATGAACATTAGTTTTATTTAACTATTAAACGTCATAGTAGCTCAGAGCTCCAGTTAAAAAAAAAAAAAAAATTAAAGGTATTGTTAAAGTAAATTCTTTAAAGTTTAATTCTAAAAATATTAGTGTCGGTTTTGGTAGATAAATTTATTATGCTTATTCGTTTTTATTGAAGGAAACAAAATTGAAAAAGTGTTGAAAAGATTTGTCTTTTTGAGAATAAACTGTTAACCAGCTGCTCAATTCTACTAAACCAATCCATTATTCGTATTATTGAGTCACTCAGATGTATTCCTCTACTACTAAAACTACTACCACCAACAAACTCACCAACGCTTAAACTATTACTACCATCACCATAACAGACACCACAACTATGAATATTCAAATCATTTTTATATATCCATGTTTGTTGAAGATTCATTCTTCTCTCTGCCCCACCCCCCCCCCTCTTTCTCGTCTGCTCACAATCTCCTACTCTTACACCATTCGTACATTTGAAGAGATACAGAAGAGATGATATCCAACACGCTGATATCAAACCAAAAACTTTCTCTATCTCACAACTGATAAAAGAAAACTGATCAAAAGCATATTATGAATGCCAAATGGCTTTTTATTGTTGGCAAAACATGAGGATTTCACCTCATTTTACACAGAGGCACATGACAAAGCTTAGCTAGATATCGAAAAATAAGTCATCAAATTTCTAACACAGAATTTGTATTTGTTTGTTGTTTGTTTTCAAACGAGACTAGACAACCACGATTAGATTCCTTTCATTCCTGGTTATCTTCAACAAGATTATTAGAAAAATGCATCAAAGTTTCTAAAAAATAACTGAAAAATAATGTATTGTCTGCAGAATTAGTGGTTCAATATACTCTTAGGAAAAAAAAAAAAAAAAAAAAGGCCCCCCTCTTCCCCTGGCAAAAAAAAAGTGTTCACCCCCCCTGTTAAGCCACTAAACAACCAATTAAATATTAGTGCTACCTCCCCCCCCTCCTGAGAGCAATATTGGTCGGCGTGATTTTCAATTTGGGGGGGGGGGGGGGTGGGGGGAATGGAAATTTTGTTTTATTGCTCACTACCCCCCCCCCCCCCCACCCCACAGATCGAAATATCGGTTGGCACGATTTTTAAATTTTCTGGGAGGCAAAATGGAAAAGAAAACAAAGTAGTGCTCAGTACATGATCGTGTTGAATTACTGATGCATGTACTAATTACCATCATAGCCTTAATTAGCGTAGTGCAATCTATATAACGCATTAGTTATCATCGATAATTTATATTTGGAATGAGCAATAATCGCTTATTTTTTCCTCAAAAATAGTCTTTCAGTAAAGGGGGGAAATTATCATCATCGGCCTGTTTTAGAGAGAGATGGGATTCTTTGTTGTGAAAGTATCGTGCTTATGAAGGTTGGTTGGTTGACTGAATACACAGCTCAGGGGATGCATGCGGACAGGCAACTCTTGAACTTAACAATTACCCGAAGATGAAAAGAACAGGGATGGGCAATCTGTTGCTATACAATAGTCATGACAACAAGTTTGATTTATCACCCATTAAATCCCTTTTAACCTCTTTCGAAACTGTTAGATCATGCATGGTTGGTCATGAATGTGTTCAATGTGATACAAAGATTTCTATACACGCATTAACAAATCATAATAGGATATATGAATATTTCTCATATTTTCCCGTGTTACCTGCCTTCGGTTTTATGTAGAAGCAATTTAAGTTGGGGCTCAACACGAAGCGGATAGACATTAAGAAATCGAATGTAAGCATAAAGAAAACTATAGAGAACAGTACAGGAGTTATCGTAAAATGATAATTACAGAAGAGAGAGAGAGAGAGAGAGAGATAGGAGAGACAAAATCTAGGAAAGATAATGACGTGGAAAAAAACATGGAAAATAATCTCCTTTACGGAAGTCCCCTCAAACCCCCGGCCCAAACCCTACACACCTTTTTAACTGACCATCTACCTATTCATAAAACCCGGGGGGGGGGGGAGGGGTACTCACAGAGACATACGGGATGTGCCGCTCTAATGGGTCACTTTTTCACACAAAAATCCCTAAACCTGAGTTCCATTTTTAACAAAAATATCCCTAAACATGGGTCCGCTTTTTCAAAATTTCCAAAAATGTTGAAACCCGAAAATTGTGAAAATGGGCTTTACTACGGGAAAAATCCCTTAAAATGACCCTTAAAAATGAGTAGGGGTTTTATGGCTTGAGCGGCACACCCCGTCATAATCTGGGTAACCTTCCATACAACAGGAAGAAGAAGATACGGAAAACTTTAAAAAGGAGTAGAATTAAGAGGCCTAACAGGTATTGTAAGCCTCCACTTCAAATATATTGTATGAAAGGCAATAAACCAACTAATGAAACTAACCTAAAAATAAACTGAATGCATTTACGCTCTACCAGGCTCGAGAAATTAGGAAAGATACTGACGTGAACAAAACCATGGAAATTTTCGCCTTTACGGAAGTTTCCTCAAACCCCCAAACCCACCCACCTTCTTAACTGACCATCTAAACCTATTCATAAAACAGGAACAAGTAGACTGAAACGGATATGATCACATTGTCTCTTTGATTCGGTTCACTAAACTTTCCTATCTTTTTTTAGTTGCAGCGGCTTTGAAAAGGGTGTTAAACGTCTAAAAATATCAAAGAGTTTCCTTTTCTGTTTTATGAGAAAAGTGAAGGGATGATCGGGGATTTTCATTAAATTGAACAAGATGGGGTATAAACTTAAGAAATATTCTAAAAATACAAATCTAAATTATCTTTGCGAATCGGTATGTTGAACTTTTTATCCAACATTGTATATAAATGATTTCCCGACACTCTTTCTCAACAGTTACTTGATGTTTACATGATCTTACCTTCTAGAAGTTTGCTAAAGAATTGTGCATGCTAGACACTTCATTTTGATTCAACAAGGGATACACTTCGAGACCCACAGCATTCTTCTAGGCTGAAGATCATACCATACTGAATTGTAATTTTCTGCAGTCTGATATCTTCGTTCAAAGATTGCCAACTATGAAGGTATGTTTAATTTGTTCACCTAATAACATTTTTGAGAAAGATGGAAATTTATGAAAATGTTAGTACAAAACAAGATAGTGAACAACTACCAACAATTAGAATTTCAAAATGGAACAAATTATCTGAAAAGCGCATGTAATCATGAGCATTCGCGTTCAATTTCGCCAGGGAGCTTACATAGCTTGCATTGCTCGAATATGTTTTTAAAAAAAAAGTATTAGGGGGGGGGGGTGGGATGGGCGTAGCCCCTTTAGCATCCCGGCCTCTATACATGCTGAAGGTAGCACTAACACATTAGCTATCATCATCACCTGCCTAGTATTACCCAGCATTTCAAAATGCATGTGAATTCAGTTGAAAGATATGATTGATATTTTGGTTATACAGCCTTTCTTTCCTCTGTGACAGACCGCAAGATCTTTAAGAATGATCTTGCATGTTTTAGGCCGACGGAGGCTTCACTAGATAATGATGATATAATAATAGTAATACTAATAATACTAATACTGATAATAATAGTGATAATAATAATAACAACATTATTAAATTTCATTATTAGAAGTCACTCCTTTATTAGACAAATAGACAACCGAATAAAACTCATTAAAGTGTACTCGTTATGTCAAGACTCATTCTCTGTTTCTTCTTACATCTAGCTGGAACTCACTCTCCGCAGCATGATGGCTGTATTATGTTTGACTGGGATGAGTATTAGCAATCCAGTAAGTAGTCAACATTGTCCTGTTAGCAGACCATACATGCCTTCTTATGAGAAAAGTGACCTTCTCTTAAAAACGGATTCAGACGCGGTAGGAGTCCATCCAAGAAATGTCCTCCACTACCAATCCGACGTCGAACAACCTGCCTCTGAGCTTGAATGTCGTGATCCACTCTCACAACCTGGTGCTCTACGATCCCCACAGAATGCTGGTCTATGTCCATGGGAGTACATAGCCGACCATAACGCCACCAGGATTCCACAAACTATCTATAAGGCAAGATGTCTTAGTTGTACAGGTGAATGTATCAATCCAATGACCGACAGTTCTTCGACAATCCATAGGTTGTTTTCAAGATGCACTGAGGTTTATCATAATATCAAAGTTCTTGTAAGATCGCCTAACTCCTGTGTCGGTCAAACTGGTTTACTTCAATACGAAGAGCATGTCATGAGTATACCCGTAGCTTGTGTATGTACGCGATTCGCTTTCTTGTAATTTATCTTTACAGCCCTTTTTTCTACACTAGACAGTATTCTGAAACTAATACCTTTTATCCACTGGACAGTATTCTGAAACTATTTCCTTTTATCCACAGGACAGTATTCTGAAACTATTTCCTTCTATCTACTGGACAGTATTCTGAAACTATTTCCTTTTATCCACAGGACAGTATTGTGAAACTTTATTCTTAAATGTACTGATCAGTATTGTTAAACATTAGCTCAAAAAAAGTATTTCTACATTATTTCAAATGTTGATAACTGCTAAAGGATAATATGCGTAATGATATACTTATGTTTAGTGTTGAATGTTGATTCATTTTCATATTTTCATATTTCAAGACTTTCATGAATTGAATATATATTGTGAGACTCTGTATCATGTACATTTCTTTACATGAATACATATGTATATGTAACTTTCGTTTTAGAAAGATGAGTTGTTGAATACTGAAATCCAAACTAGGTGTGTCTGGTATAACAAAATAATCACTCTGCTACTTAAATTATATCATAAGGAACGAATGTTGTTCATCGTATTAAAATGATACTTACTCGCTTAAAGTCGACGCGACTGAAATCAGTTCCATCTCAGTATTTGTTTTCCCCTAATCGATTGTCCGGGGGGGGGGGGGGGGGGGGGAGAAGGGGAAAAGAAAGAAGAGAAAAGAAGAGATGAAAGTGAGAGAAAGAGAGCAGATAACAGGAAGCAGTGGAATTAAACATGAAAGCAAGATGCTTTCCTCTCACACGTATAACTCTTAGTCAAATAAAACGTATTCTGTTCACTAAAAAGTGGGATTAATGTTTGAGATGGACTGATGATGTCGTGTATTAAGCTCTTGTATTGTACTCACTGTGTGAGGTTACACCGCTTCTACTTCTTATGTTAAATATAATGTTGTATTTAATCTTTCAATCCATAATAATAAAAAGCTTTCGTATTTTTATAATACATTTGAATAATAAGTTATTTTCGTATATCAAACTACAGTTCAATCATTTTAAAGTGACAACATTTACATTATTCATTATGGAATGAATGCGACTGCATATATATGTATTTTGAAGTAATTTGATTCAAACTTAATTGAGTATTTCATTCCTGCGTTTCGCTATGACTTATATTGTCAGATAAAATTGGAAAAATGTGTACCATCAATAATTGGGTAATAATTAGAGAGAGGGACGCCCTCATCGCTTAACTGGCGCAGTCTTGCTTGTACACCTTTTTACTGAATAATTAAATTTGTTCTGTTTTGTTTTTCACACTTCAAAATAGCGAAGTAATATTCGAGAGAATTGAGAAATCTCATGAGTGATTTCGTATTCAATCTCGCGTTCATTAGGGTTGAAGTTATGAAAATGTTTGACTATGCTAATGTTGTAATGTTAAAATGTTTTGGTTTTGAAACTAATAGGCGGAGCTCATTATGTTACAGATGAATATTAGTTTTGTTTAACTATTAACGTCATAGTAGCTCAGAGCTCCATTTTGTAAAAGGTATCGTGAATGTGAATTCTTTCACATAAAGTTTGATTCTAAAAATATTAGTGTCTGTTCTGGTAAATAAATTAATTCTGCTTATTCGTTTTTATTGAAGAAAAATAAATAAAAAAGTGTTTAAAAAATTCGTCTTTTTGCGAATAAACTGTACACCCGCTTCTGAACTTTACTAAACCGATCCTTTATTTGTTTTATTGAGTCACTCAGATGTATTTCTTTACTACTACAACCACCTCCATTGGGGTTACTTCAAACAATTGTTGTTTCTTATCGTTGTGTAGTGGTATAGCTACGGAGAAGGGGACAAGAGGGAACGCCCCTCCCCTAAACGATTGTCGGGGGGAAAGAAAGAAAGAAGAGAAAACAAGAAAGTGAGAGAAACATAATAATCCTATTTTTACAAGACATTTGAATAATAAGTTTTTTTTGTATATCAGACTACAGTTAAATCATTTAAAAGTGACGTGATTGACATTATTCATATTGGAATGAATGCGAGTGCATACATACGTATTTTGAATTAATTTGAATTAACCTGAATTGAGTATTTCATTCCTGCATTTTCCTTTGACTAATACCCCATTCACAGTGGTTTTGAAATTTGTAGCGGCGTTGTAGCGGAGCGGCGACACCGCCATAACACCGCTACAAATGCATTCACAGTAGAAAAGTTATCCCGCTGCAGCAGCGGGATAAATATCATGTACCCATTCACGCTGCAGCGGGTGATTTTTATTACCTCCGTAACAAACACGTGTATGCATGGCTCATGACCCGCGAGTGACCCCGATATGACCGGAAATACTTCAGCGCGGGGTTTTCGATTGCTTGAAATTGCGCGCGCTAGCTGTACTTTACACACTCTTCCTCATGAAAACATGTCAAGTTGCTTTTTGTATCCTCGATCATATTACTTTTTAAAAAACTAGCATTTTTATTGCTTCCAGTCAGAATGTTTTAATTTTTTGAAGTGTGAAATATTTTTATTTGGATAATTATAATATCTACATAATAATAAAATCAATTTGAATCCACTGGTTACTTTATTTCTATTTCACTTTATGTTCCCCATCGCTGGAGAACAGAGGTCAGTGATAGGTAAGTAAACAAATCACACGTGTTTGTCGCGGTGTTATAGCGGCGAGCCTTCACACTGAGTAAACACCGCGACAGCAGCGGGACTGTCCCGCTGCTGTAGCTAGGCGAACAGTGCGATAGTTTGTCGCGGCGTTATCGCGAGGTGGTGTTATCCCGCGATAGTTTATAACGGGTCCGAGCCTTCACACTGAAGACAACACCGCGACAGCAGCGGGACAGTCCCGCTGCTGTCGCGGTGTTTGAGGCCACTGTGAATGGGGTATTATATTGTCAGATATATGGAAAAGAGCCATCTATAGATGGCTATAGGTAATAAGATAGAGGGACGCCCTATACGCTAAATTGGCGCAGTCTTGCTTGTACACCGTCTTACTGAATGATTTGTTTTGTTCTGTTTTGTTTTTCACACTTCAAAATAGCGAAGTAATATTCAAGAGAAATGAGAAATCTCAAGAGTGATTTCGAATACATTAGGCTCATTAGGCTCATTACAGGGAAATGTATCTACACGAAGTTATGAAAATGTTTGACTATATGCAAATGTTGTAATGTTAATTTGTTTTGGTATAAAACTAATATGCGGAGCTCATTATGTTATAGATCAATATTATATAGTTTCGTTTTAACTATTAACGTCATAGTAGCTCAGAGCTCCAGTTAAAAATAATATATTTTAAAAAGATATTGTGAATGTAAATTCTTTAAAGTTTGATTCTAAAAATATTAGTGTCTGTTTTGATAAATAACTTTATGCTGCTTATTCGTTTAAATTGAAAGAAGAAAAAATGTTTAAAAGATTTGTCTTTTCGAAAATAAACTGTAGACCCGCTTCTCAATTCTATTAAACCGATCCATTATTTGTATGATTAAGTCACTCAGATGTATTTCTCTACTATTAAAACTACTACCACCAACAACATCACCAACGCTTCAACTATTACTATCATCACCATAACAGACACCACGACTATGAATATTCAAATCATTTTTATATATCCATGTTTGTTGAAGATTCATTCTTCTCTCTGCCCCACCCCCCCTCTTTCTTGTCTACTCACAATCTCCTACTCTTACACCCTTTGTACATTTAAAGAGATACAGAAGAGATGATATCCAACACGCTGATATCAAACCAAAAACTTTCTCTAAGTACATCTCACTACTGATTAAAAAAAACTGATCAAAAGCATCTTATGAATGCCAAATGGCTTTTTATTGATGGCAAAACATGAGGATTTCACCTCATTTTACACAGAGGCACATGACAAAGCTTAGCTAGATATCGAAAAATAAGTCATCAAATTTCTAACACAGAATTTGTATTTGTTTGTTGTTTGTTTTCAAACCAGACTAAACCACGATAAGATTCCTTTCATTCCTTTTTATATTCAACAAGATTAATTAGAAAAATGCATCAAAGTTTCTAAAAATTAATGTATTGTCTGCAGAATTGATGGTTCAATATACTCTTAGGAAATATTATATTCTCAGTGAAAAGGACCAACTTACAATGATTAAAAAACGAAAGGCCCACAAAGAGAAAACCAAAGTACTATCATATGTTACATTCTATTTAACAACGTAAATTTTCAGTATAAAAGTACTATCATATATATATACATGTATAGACATTGTGATATCACTAATAGCAGCTCATACATGTATTACTTGAAAGGAGAATCAATCGACCCCCATAGCAAACAAAAAATATAAAAAACAACAAACTGTAATAATACATGTAATAATATCTACATAACTACATCCATTCCTCAACTACATATACAGTCAAACCTGTCTACAGTGACCGCCCAAGGGAAACACAAAAAGTGGCCTTTGTACACAGGTTCCTTTAGTATATGATTCAATGAGAAACCATTTTCAAGGGAAACAACAAATGTGGCTTTGTAGACAGGTGGTCTTTGTACACAGGTTCCTTTAGTACTCATCACTTTTTAAACTTTTAACATTTACTATTGGTTTGTAACGTGCACATTGCAATTTTGTTTGTATGTATCTATTTTCAATAATTTATTCTGTATATCTTTAAATGTAACAAATGTGCAATTCAGCCTTTGGCTGCTAATCATTTGATGAATAAACTCTTTTTGAATTGAATTGAATTGAAAAATGATTCAATGAGAAACCATTTTCAAGGGAAACAACAAATGTGGCCTCTGTAGACAGGTGGTCACTGAAGCAGGTTTGACTGTATATCATATATTAAATTAGAGAGTATGAATGGAAAGAAAGTGTACATAAGTGAGCTGTTAACTTGTGTGTGCGTGTGTGTGTGTGTGTGGGTGAACAAGGGTGCATCCATTGTTCATCTTCCCTTAGACTTTCACTTGAGGTATCTATCTGCAGAAATATTATTTGAAGCTGATATCAGTATACCAGCAAAGAAGTTGATAGAACCTACATCAAACATACAAAGCAAAATATATTTATGATTTGCCCTCTAACATTATTATTTGCAGAAAATATTCCATGATAATGGACATGTATAATGATTCATTTAACTCATAAAGTAATGCTGTTTTTTCTTCCAATTCTTCGTACTGATTAATAATAATGATACTATTTACAATAATATTGAGTTAGGGTTAAGCCTATATAACCCCTTACAAAAGATAATTTGTATGATCTATCACAGTACATGGTAAACAGAATGCTTTCACTGCATAAGGTTTTTAGCAGTTATCATACACATAGATGTATTCCTAGACTTTAGGGGTTCATAAGAAATTACTGTGTCAATATTTTCTCTAAAAACAATTACTTGTTGAGCTACATGTACGTGTACATGTTAACTCAACAATATGTATGGTATCGACTTAAATTGTGTGGGTTATGAATGAAAATCAAATTAAAATCTTACATTATATAACATATTATTTTGCATTTTGTCATATGGAAATCATAGTTCATTGCATAAATTGATAAAAGTGATTTAGTGATTAGGATTTAGTTTTAAAATTCATGTACTCTGAGAACACAAAGTGTATATCTGTACATAGTTACACATGCTTAATACTAAGCAATTGCTGAAAGTATATCATAATAATATTCTTGTACTTATGAAATTATAAAAATGAGCAATGATTATAAACATTAACATACTCACTGAAGATCCGTTCTCTGCATTCACCTCACATACATCTCTGACAAATATCTCACTCATACAAAAGTTAATTGCACTAGTTTAGTAAATCTATTCTTGAGTTCTGTTTATAAGTCTTGCAGAGTAGTATAAACTTAACATTAATACTTCTGCAAATTGACTTGATTTTGAATGAAAACTAATATGTTCTCACCATTATGTTGGTGAATTTTAATGTACATACATCATTCAGTAAATTTCCAGAATGTTGTCAGTATTTAACAGTGTATTTAATTATGTTGAGAACATTCTACTTAATAAATAATCAGCTGTTCAGAATAAACTTTCTGACAGCTTCTCTTACAATACAGTAATGATTCTCAGAAAGATATATCATAGAATCCTGTTATCAGTCCTCCCATATGTGTGAACATGAATGATAACTGTACAATGATGTACTCCATTCTAAATCTCAGGGATGGAATGATCCATAGAGCTCTTTACCAAAGATGACGCCATGCTAGAGAGAGAGAAAGAAAGAAAGAAAGAAAGAAAGAAAGAGAGAATTACTATCTATCTATCATGTTATAAAACATTGTTTCACTTAAGTGGAGACTATACATCAAGTTTGATCAAAACTGCACAACTTTGACAAACAACACTTACCTCACTGGACCGTATATGTCATGATATTAAGTCCACATATTAATTTCATATGCTCAAAACTCACTAATGACAGGATTAGTACATACAGGCAAACTGAGTTCTTTCCTGTCTAATCAGGCACATAATAACTGATTTGTACTGGTGACAAGCCAGTATGCCTAATTTATAAAGCTTATAATGAGACTTTATGCGAGCCAAGACATCCCCTTGCTTCCTGATAATACTGTGTAGTCCTAACTTCTCAGCTTATTGTGTAACAGCTAGCAATGGTACACTAATTCTAAGGATTTCTTTCAAAACTAGTAAATGTTAAAGTATAGAATACTTCTGACTTCAGAAATAATTCAGATAATGAACAAAAATGGGCACTTTATGATAATACTGATTCATGATAGAGAAAGTTATGGTAAAAAAACACCTTGAAACAATCACAACTTCTCGATCTTGAAACTGATGTTAGATGTTAACCTAAATTCAGTTAAGGAAGTGGATGGAATTATTCTTGAAATAGCATGATGAAAACAAAAGGCTATAATCACATATGATCTTTGACCTTTGACCTACCTACTCAAAAACCAATCAAATTGTCTTCCTACCGTGATACATATTGTCACCAAGTTTGAAATTCATATCTCAAGTAGTTCTTGAGATATTGCAACAACAAGGCTATTACCTGTAATTTCAGAGATTGACCCCTTTGACCTTTGACCTACATATCCCATAATCAGATTGTCTTCCTATGGTAATAAACATTGTCATCAAGTCTGAAGTTCATTTTGGTGAGTGGAGGAATAAAAAAAAGCTTTATGAATCATCAAAGTGAATAAGCCCATCTCATATCCAATATCACATGTAATTCAACATTATATTCCAAAATATCTGTTGACCTAGTA
Source organism: Strongylocentrotus droebachiensis (assembly GCA_035222895.1). Lineage (NCBI taxonomy): Eukaryota > Metazoa > Echinodermata > Echinoidea > Camarodonta > Strongylocentrotidae > Strongylocentrotus > Strongylocentrotus droebachiensis. Next base: position 18,744 of record JAVYIG010016477.1, on the reverse strand, counting down.
TCAGACTGGCATACTGTAAATGGATAAACAAACATACATTCTATCTAAAGAAAGAGCTGACTTACCTCTTCACCATATGATCAAAGAAGAAGTTTGGCATGATAGTAAGAGTAATAGAACGTCCACATCCATCTAAGATCTGAGAAATATCCTTGTCCTGAGGAGAGAGAGGGAAAGAAAATGAAAATAATTGAAAAATAGAAGAAATCAATAGTTAGCAGTATAAGAATACAGTACAGAATTATTGGTAGTAGTCTAAATTACTTTGCTGCAAACTGACCAATTCATTACCCGTAACAATTAATAGGATTGTATTTTTCATTGTAAAATGATTTGCTAGGGCTCATTTAGTCCACATTTAATACGTATCAAGTAGGCCGGAGTCAGTACTGTTTTTTGCTAAACGTTTATCTGTTAACTTTAAACGGCGGTTTCGTTTAACCGTTATGAAAATACACATATCTGTACAGAACCTCACAGTCACAGTCCAATCATAGTATGTACCCGCGCCTGCTGAAGTTTAACAGTATACCGGCTATGCAGACGTGGGGAATTTTGTTTACAGCTGTGATGTTTTGTTTACTAATAACCCTGCATACGCACCACTAGTTATCGTAAGTCTAGTCGTCTAGTCTAGTACAGGGAGTGCGCACAAGCGCTGCATATCATGTAGCATGCACATCAATCTGCATCCGAAGGCGTACTACGGTAAATGCTGATAAAATCTGATTACTGGAAAGTAAATTACGTGTTCTGTATTACATAGCTTTATTTAATTTTCAAGTAACCTGCAATGGAAGTAAATGAAAATCAGATGATCCCCTGTAAGTATAAAACTTAAGAAAAATGTGGTTCTCTGAGCTAGCTGCTACTATGTTTTTTGACTGAGCATGAGTGGAAAAATTGCCCGGCGCCCGCTTACGGAAAGGCTTGGCAGTAGTACTTGTAGAAATACAGTTGTAGAAGTGATAAGTAGTATTATACATGTAGCAGCAGTAGTAGTAGAATTAATTAGTTGTGGTATTACTAGCTTCAATTTGTTGGGGAGGAAAACCTGTGTGTCAAGGATAGTGTCATGAAAGAATTTTTTTCAAGACGAGAAGGGAAATGTACTACTCAAAGGTCAGATAGAGGTAGCCAAGCGTAGGATGCATTATTGCATATATTTGCATTTAAGACACACAGTATATGGGCTTTTGGTTACGCATGCTTTCGGGTTGGCTATTGAATGTAAATGTAAATAGAAATAGCTTGCATACCCAGGAGGTAAGTGAAGGACCTGGCAAAGAAAGGAGAAAGGGAAGTTGCTATAGAATAATGGGCAGAACCCTCCAAGTCAGTGCTACGGTGCAGACCTTTAATGCACGAGGTAGATTTTTTTTAGTAAGGCAGCAGAAACATTTTCTTCAGAAGGATCTTCACGTCGGGGCGAGATGCAAGGCCAAGCTGCCATGTTTTTAGATTGGACACTCATCAATAAGGAGCTCGGCCTGCCTGCACAGACATAGTCAGAGATAAGCTGTCAAATCGAAGGGGATTTCTACGCAGTGTAGAGACTGGCCAAGCAACTAGGAGCTGGGAGGGACTCACGAGATGGAAGCTGCCCTGTACTAAAGTTATGTACTAGTAAATTGTTTATGTTCTGTTGATTTTTGACGCCACGATTTGTAGGCTGAAGATTAAAATTTCATTATACCTTTATACAATTGTGTTCTGTTGTGGTTTCTGATAAGGTAGCAGTTTAAGTAATTAAAAAAGTCACTCACGTGACAGATAGTAACACAATCCTTTCCAACTGAATATAATATGAATATAATATTCCTACCTTGAGTCCGATGATGTTTTGTCCATTGATCTCAAGGATAGCATGATCAATCAAGAGACCATTCCTTGCTGCTGATGTATCTTTAGCTATCTTGGTGACCTTTCCATTCTTAAAGACAAAACCAACATATCCAGCACTGTCCTTCTGTAATGTGATGGTCCTCTCAAAAGGTCTATTGAATCAAAGAAAAATAATTCAAACAGTCTATGAAATCAGGCGCAGATGAATTCAATTCAATTCAATTCAATTCATATGTATTTCATTTCCAACAGAAAGATAAACAAAGGTATTAATTTTGTTGAATACATAATAAAATTATTACAAGAAATTCTTAATTTCTGAGGGAAAGAAACCATTGAGATGCCTGACACACCCACTAAGCAGGCCACACATTAAAACCTCACACAACTGGGAAGGAGCTGGGGGGGGGGGGGGGGAGGGGGCATCTCTGTTTCTCTTTCTGCAGGAGCAGAAGCTGCACATTATTGAGGAAAAAAAAGAAATGTGTCCAACAGATATTATAATAAGGGCCATGAAGCTTAATAATGATTTGTTTGTGTACTTTTTTTTTTACATCTTAGAAGCAGGGAAAAAAATACATGGGGGCTCGGGGCAAATTAGCCTCCAAAATGCCCAAAAGAGCCCCCAAATTTTGCATAGAGTTCAATGCAAAACAAATAAAAGAGTGTTATTTTCATGCAAGCAAGCTTGAAAAGTAGCCCCCAAAATTGCTAAAGTAATTTTTTCTCTGCTTAGAAGACAAATCAGAAGAGAGTCTGAAAGAAAAATGTTGATTTGCAGCCGGGTTAGTGAGATGACTTTAAGCTGAAGGTTTGTGAACAAATTCCCTAGCTTCTATTACACAGGTTAGGATAGGGTTTAAGATAAAGTTGAGTTCTGGTTCTGCGATTGCATTGTGAAAGAAAAGATGTGGAATCAATCAGAAAAAGTTGGTCATGTAGCATATATACTGCAAGGTGTACTGCAAGGTGTACTGCAAGGTGTACTACAAGGTTCTGGAATCATCAAACTGATAAGAAATTTGACCCAGTCTTGGTAAAAGTAAAAAGCACTGTACACAGATAGATGTACATGGGACTGCACAAACGTGTTGAATAAAAATGAGGCCCACATTTTAAAGCTGTCACATGTCATATTTAGAATATGAAGGCTTTTGAAGAGCCATGCTTTTCAGGGAACATTTCTTCTCTGATGTTCTTCCACACTTTCATTATAACAATGAAAATGCTCACAAATTATTTTTCACCTAAAACTCAACCTTCTCTTTAAAACACTGACACACTGTCAGCCACCAAGTTTTCCATTCTGACCACAGGAGATTGGTGAATAATCTATTAAAAGTTCATATCATACACAACATTCTGAAATAAAATGAAGTAAATTGAGAAGTTATTATATACCTGTCTCTAATGGCAAGTGTGATGCTACCAGGGCTAGCCTTCTTCAAGACTCCCATAGCTTTATCTTTGCTGTAACCTGCTACATTCTCTCCATTGATCTGAAGGATTTGATCTCCAAATCTTAAGCCACCCATCGCACCTGGTGAGTCCTTCATGACAAATGTGATGAAAATACCCTGCATACAAAAACAAAAGGATAATACCGGTAATCAAATCATTTAAATGAGGCAGCTTATAGGAAGAAAAAAAAAATGCCTTCTATGTAACACAACAAGGTTAATTTTGTTGCTTCATGGAAGTTAGCATACGAAGAGATGATCAAAGTTTGAGCATTATTCATGATAAATAAATTTCACAATGAATAATTTATTCAAGCATGACAGTAAACTATCTTAAATAAAAGAAAATCACTCAACAAAAATAAAAGAAAGAAAAACAAAAAACAAGATGAAAAAGACTGCATTTCTAATACGCCTCAGCCAAATGTTAATTCATTGATCAATGATCCTGTAACCTTAAACCTCTGACCTCATGGACCCAAATTCTATCACTTTATATATTTATATTTTACATATTTGAGCCCAGTCTGGTCAACAAGGGTTCAGCTTTTCTTCAATTATCACAGTAATAAAATATTTTCTAGTATTTTTAAACACTTTTACGACCCCGTGATCTTTGACCTCTTCCACTAAAAGTCTAATCAACTCAAACATACTCCATCCAAGTTTGGTTAAAATCCGTTCAGTGGTTCTCAAGTCACCATGGTAACAAAGAGGAAAGGACAACCCAAGATCATATTGCCTCTGAGCCCACCTACCTTTGGTAGTGGAGGCATAAAGGAAAGTTACCGACCAAAGCAAAATGATGAAAACCATTCAACATTAATGAATGGCAAAGGGCTAAAGTAGAACTATGATGAAATCAGTTCTTGTGTCTAATTTTAAGATACAGAAATATAAAACACACTACACTTCTACAGTATGTCATTATAGTGTTCTGGGGCAGTTTACAACATCCTATACATGTACATGTATTTACCTTACTGACATCTCGAACCCTCAGACCAATCTTGCCTTTAGCATCCTTACACACTACCACCTCTCTCACTCCTTGCTTTATCTCAGATCTGGCCACTCCCAAGTTTTGAGTTCCTGTTACCGGGGCAACCACATTGTTCTGTGATGGGACAGCAACAGTACCTGCTGGCCTAGGAACCACTGCCTGCTGTGAGGGGGAAACAAGTTTAAAGGTACATATCAATCACGGGCCTTTCATTCAGTATTAGTCATTATGTGCAATGGGGTGTTTATGTTCATGTTTGGTTCAATTATCATCTCTCCATACATTTTCTAAGTGAGTCATAATGTTTTTTTTAAATGAACCAACAAAATTAGGGTTGGTTACATGGTCATGCATTCCTTGAATGTTATACTTTAATAAATAGATCTTACATGTAACCTCTTTACAACAATTTCCATCCTTCTTTGCATTTATGTCTATACCATGTCTGGCAATATTTCTTGAACAAAAAAAAAGATTGAATTTTGTTGTAAATACATTGTGTGTACATGTACATTGATTTGGATACATGTATATTGTTACTATAAATTCCTTCCTCATATAAATGTTATCAGTTTTGACCAATTTTTGCAAGCATCATAGAAAATTAAAACCCCTTATTACCAGAAAACTCATTCAAAGGTTTCAAAATCCAAGGAATTAACATAGTCAGACCAAGGGTGAATATATAAGCCATGGCTTTGACCTTTTCTCTACATGTACATGTATGTACCCTGTACAAGGACGTACATGTGCACTGCCAAGATTCATTATCATGTGATGTATACTGAAAGTAATAACACCATTTTATTTACACAGGCCAACTAACATGGACTTTGATCTACACAATCTGCAGATATTGTACTACTAACAATGACATCATACCTATATACTGATATGATGTCATGATATAAAGTCATGGTCACAAGGTCTGTGTATGCTTCTACACTGTAGTTTAATTCAGTACATGTGTACCTCAAGCTACCGGTATCTGTTTACTTTACCAGTATGTGACTCTGTCTCAACACAAAATAAATAATTTAGATTAATTTTCCCATGCAAAAAGATCAATAACAAAATCAAAAGATAAACCTCCCACATTTTAAAACAGTATCACCCTGAACTATCAGTTCTCATTGAAAGAATTAACAAAAAGCCCCAGATGTACTTTTGTAAAATATTCCTGTCCTCTTACCCTTAAGATTTCATAGAGAATATTTCAGGAAAATGAGTACTCAAAGAATATCTGTAGCATAACAATGAGGAGAGTGTTCTATTGCTCTTATACCATGAACATGAACATTTCTACTACTGTATATCCTGCATCAAAAAATGTATTGGCTTTTGATTGGTTGAGAGCTATTTTAAGGTTGCTCTGAAAAGATACTATTTGAGAGTACCATTTGGGAGTAGAAGTACTATTTGGGAGTTGAAATTTCTTTTTAAACTTAATTTTTTTTTTTTTTTTTTTTTTCAAAGCTTGATTCAATATATATTTTTTTCTTTTTCATTTCTTTAATAAAAATTGTATTTTTTTTTATGCAGGATATAAAACAAACATACCATGCCTTCTTTTCGAGGTACTGGTTAAAACTGCAGGCCTCAGTGACTCCGATAGTACCATTTGCTTTGGGGCTGTGCCCTCCAGAACCTCTCAAGACAGTGTATATTTACTATACCCCTGATGAAAACAATAATTTTGACTTTTCTGAGATCAAGTTTATGTAGATCCTTCAGATATGTTTACCATGTTTTCATCCATGGCAAAGATTACTTACTGATTGTTGAGCATAGGCCTGCATCTCAGCTGGCGGGAGACCCATCCACTCCTCCAGGGAGGGATATAGAGAGCTTGTTGTCATGACAACGGTAGAACCAGGTGGAGCAGCAGCGATAGCATGAGCTGCAGCATGGGCTTGTTGATTGAAGTTATCCTGGGCCTGTAAATACATGTACCAAGAAATAGGTAGGCATATGATTGAAGTTATCCTGGGCCTGTAAATACATGTACATGTACCAAGAAATAGGTAGGAAAATGATTGAAGTTATCCTGGGCCTGTAAATACATGTACCAAGAAATAGGTACTGTAGGCATATGATGTATAATTCAAAGCACAGCTTTTGATAGAAGAAAGCATGGATAACGCTTGTATTTGTGCTTCACTGGCTTTAATTACCTCAACGCCATTGTAGCATACATGTACATACAGGTACATGTATGCTCGACCTCATCACAGGAAATCAATTATCAGCTTCTACAGACGAGACTCGTCTCAAGTTATGAACAAAATGTCTAGTTGATTGATAATTGATTATTTTTTTTGTATTTCATTTCTGCAACCAGAACTTAAGATTTCCTTGAGGGTACTGTACATGTATTTAATTTTGCCGACAAGTTATTTATCAAAATACACTGGTTTTTCTTCTTTCAAATAACCCCAAAGATTTGTCGGTGTATTGAGATTTCTAGTTGATCTTACCTGAGCCATCTTGTCCACTTTCATATCTTCTAATGAAGGATAGAGAGACATGATGATTGAGATAGTTTCCTTCGGACTAGTTCGGAATGTGAATTCAGTAATCTGTATGAACCAAAACATAAAAACAAATGATTGAACATTAAGTCACACATTTGGGTGGGGGGAAAGGAGGGGTATAAGCAAAATGAAACTGGTTATATTATAGCCTGAATTCTGTACTACATGTAGACATCCCATTTAAATTTCAAAACCTGAGCATTGGCCAGTAAGCTGTGTTGTAACTACACCTGTACATGTACATCTCATTTAGCCCCTCTTCAACATATTCAGAACACAGCAGCACGCCTCATCACACGTACAAGAAAACATGAACACATCACACCGATCATTCACTCTCTACACTGGCTCCCCCTCCAACAGCGTATCAAATTCAAGATTCTCATGCTTACATACAAGGCCTTTCACAAACTTGCTCCCTCATATCTCTCGGCACTCATCACTCCTAAAACCCGTACTTCATCTATGCGAGTTGGATCATCATCCACAGCACATCTTCATCTGGCCCCATGCCCACGCACCCACACCCGCTATGGAAATCGTGCCTTTTCTGTCTGTGCCCCCCAACTTTGGAACAATCTTCCCCATGAAATACGCGAGTCCCCAACGTTAGAAACATTCAAGAGTAAACTTAAGACTTATCTGTTCAATATGTTATGTAATGTAATGTAATCATATTTTGTTTGTTAAAGGTACTATGTCCCTTTTGCAGCCAACCTCAAATGCTGTAGAACTTTGCAGGAATTATGAATATGTCATGTATGTCCTATCTGTGAAATTTAAACGTTAGCAGTGTCCTCATATTCAAATTATGCAAGGAAACCCGTTTACTTGCTAGACTTTACTGTCAGACACTATTGAGTGACTGACTGGCTTTTTTTCTTCTTTGGTAATAACATACATGAAAAGAGTTGTAAAGGGTACATGAGCATTTGTCTACATCAATAACCCACTTCTTGTGATGGCCAAGATTAAACTGATTGAATCTTTGCGCAGCATAAAACGTATGACCCTTCGGTACAATTGTCTGAAAATCAAGACTATTACTTTTGGGCTCTATAGCCCTAAAGTCGATTTGACAACCAATAGTCGATAATTTCCCACTTGAAGACATTTTCAAGCCCCACCTTTTTTAGGGAAGTTCTAAATTAGTATTATCTTTCAAATGCAGTTGGAATTTAACTTTTTAATTTTTTTGGCCTGCAAATGGGACATAGTACCTTTAAACTATTAAGCGTTATGTAAATATTAACTATTATTATTGTATGATTGTTATTAGGAATTTGTTATTATAATTATGTATCATGTATTATATTGTTGTAATTTGTAGGTTAACATTACTTTAATTTTATTTTTGTTAAGCGCTTAGAAACTTTGTATTAAGCGCTATATAAATGTAATATATTATTATTATTATTATGTACATGTATACATGTACTTGACTCAGCATTCATTTTTAAGAATTCATAGCATGAGTAGTTCAATTGAAAAGTCTACAAACATATACCACCAGAAGATTACAGGGTTTGCAACCACTAACAAGATTTCTTTTGCTACTAACATTATCTCAACTTCTCAAGGACTTTGTCGAGTACAAGAGAATAATAATGCAAATTATATTTTTGTTTTAAAACTGCACTATACAGTACATGTACGTTTTGACAATTTCTTCAAAATGTAAGAGCCTACGTTTTTACTTTTTATGATTTTTTCATCATTACAGAGCTCAATGAATTGACAACTTTCTTCCTGTTTTTCCAGACAATATTTGTTATCGAGCATTACCCACTAAATATAATAAGAGTGTTTTTTAGACATGATATATTATTGAAAGGAAATGATGTTTGAGTAAAAGAGGAAGTACGTCCTACTGGATACGATAGTTATTGCACTCTCATTCATTGAGTACGTCCTACTGGATACGATAGTTATTGCACTCTCATTCATTGAGTACGTCCTACTGGATACGATAGTTATTGCACTCTCATTCATTGAGTACGTCCTACTGGATACGATAGTTATTGCACTCTCATTCATTGAGTACGGTAATGGGATCTTAGACTCGTCACAGAATTTGGTTTAATTTGCACTGTCATACTACACATTCACAATTCAGTCAATACACAGGCATCTACCGGTAACTAGGCCTGAGTCAATCCGTTTAACCGACGGTTATCCGACCGCATTCATCAAAACCGTTTGGCATTTCTTGCTCCGTTTAACCGTTATTTTTATACATTTTGGAATGTGCTAATTGCCGGTGATAAAGATAATCAAAGAAACCACAGTGTAATGTTACACCCTGGCCGCTGCGCGCCAGCTTTCTGGCAGCAGTAATCTCCATGAATGAATTTGTAAACAATAAAACAACCAGCCCCCTTATCTCTTTTCTCACCCTCTTTATTCCCTTCTCTCTGCAATGTGTTCATCGCTCATGTACCTTTTCTTATTACTGCACTCTCTCATGTCCCTGCATGCCTGGTCCATGCATGCTCTCTCAGTCACACACACATGTACTCACAAACCTCCGGCACCCAAATACACTGTACATGTACATACACACAGATAGAGAGCGCATGCTTATCACAAGCACACATGTGGGCGTGGCTTCTTGACCTCCCACTGAACTGGGTACAGTGAGAGCACGCGCGGTCACCAACCTGTAATACACCAGTTTACAGTTGTGTGCGCCATTTTAAACAAGGCCAATGACCTAGAGGTCATGTATTTATGCGTAAATTAAGATTGCGCCCATGCAAATTATGATGATATCACTGCCTGCGCGCTGCGTTGTGCGCGCATATCATCATTTGCATGGGCGCAATCTTAATTTACGCATAAATACCAGAGGTCAGAGGTTATTGGCCCCAATTTTTGGGCCAATAACCTCTGACCTCTGTCTGCGCATGCGCACTGATACAACTGTAAACTGGTGTATTTATGCTGGTATCAAACTCCACCCACATAGCTAGAGAACCTTCCTGATTGGTCACTAACTTGGATCAGCTCATTGCAGGGTGTGTCTTAGGTGTGTGTGATACACACTTCCACATACTTTCATATGGCAATGATACATGTAGCAGGGACATGCTAGACATGTCCCTGCATGAAGGGAGCTCTCTCCCTGACCACATGCAAACATTGCATTGCAAAGGCATATATAAACACGTCACAGATCAAGCTGTCTTCACAGAGTAACTTTGCAAGTTTGCAAGGTTAATCATGATATCAGATTCAGATGAGGAATAATAAGACATGTTTTATGTTGTTCATTACTGGTCTCTGTTTATCAGGATGACCCAATTTGTACCATAGTCCGGCGTGGAATGCTCAGCCTGACAGTCTGAAGACCAGCAGGGTTCCGAGCTACATCACTATTACAAATACTGTATTTTCACTTTTTCAGATTATTATTAAACGGTTAAACGAAACCGCCCGTATACTTTTAACGGTTATCCGTTTAGCACAAAAACCGTAATGACTCAGGCTTACCGGTAACTCTACTGATTTCATCCTTTTGTCACAATATTGTAATTTACAGAAATATCACTCCTACATGTACATGTAAGAGAGTAAAAGGGGGAGAGAGAAAGGGACAATATATCTTACGTTACATCAACATGTAAAGGAACCTACCAGACAAAGGACAGGCCAAAGACCTAGCTTGCTTGACTTGATTTTAACCAGTCATGAAGATACAGTCAGTGATATATTACTTGTAAACTACTCGAAAAACTTGTTTGTAAACATCTTGTTGATCATTTTAATCTACACAATGTTTTATGTGATAACCAGCATGGTTTTCGCGAAAAGCGGTCATGCGAGACTCAATTGATTGAAGCTATTCACGACTGGAGTAGTTGGATGAACTCCGGCTATAGTGTTGACATAGCATATTTAGACTTCGCTAAAGCGTTCGATAGCGTGTCGCACAATTTATTAGAACGAAAGTTAAAAATGTATGGTATTCAAAATTCAAATTTAAAATGGATCATGAATTTTTTGAAAAATCGTTCACAACGAGTCGTCCTCAATGGTGAATACTCTAATTGGGTAGACGTAAAATCAGGTGTACCACAAGGGACAATTTTAGGTCCAATCATATTTTTATGTTTCATAAACGACATTTCCTATAATATTGATTCAACTATAAGACTTTACGCAGATGATTGTATTTTATATAGGCCTATCCACTCTATTGAAGATTGCAAACTTTTACAAAAGGATTTAGAAAATTTAGATAAGTGGGCAAATTCATGGCTACTTGATTTCAATGTAAACAAATGTAAGATAATGCAAATGTCAAGAAAGTCCTCTAAACCACAGTATGAATATAAATTGGGTGGACATAAATTAATAAACACTAAGTCAGAAAAGTATTTGGGCATTACTATAAATGATACCCTTAATTTTAATTCTCATTGTAACGAAACATACGCAAAGTGTAGTAAGATTGTAGCTATAATCAAAAGAAATTTTCTTAATTGCCCACGTTCTGTGTTTAAAACCTTATATGACTCTCTTATACGTCCATGTCTAGAATATTGTAGTATTGCATGGGACCCCTATAGAGTTTCACATATAAATACTATTGAACGTGTCCAAAAACGATATTTAAGAATGATGTTTAGAGACTGGGAAACAAGTTACCATGAACTATTAGAAAAATCAAGTTTTGCAAAATTAGAAGAAAGACGCAAGTACCACAGATTAGTCATGTTTTATAAAATAATAAATAATATGGTAAATGTTGGTCCGATTGAAAAAATTATACGTGCTCACAGAATTGGGCGTAATGATCATAATATGAAAATGTACGTACCATTTGCAAAAACAGATTATTTCAAAAACTCTTTTTATATAAGAACTGCCAATGAGTGGAACATGCTCCCAAGTAATGTTATTAATAGTCCATCTCTTTCAACTTTCAAAATATCATTAAAAAGTTGCTTACATATTTAACTTTTTAAACTCCGCAATAACAATTTGTTTTTACATTTTTATACAATTACATCCAAATTCGCGCAATATCAACTATATTTTAATTTTTACCTTAGATCATGCTGCAAAATTTCTTATATAGCATTTTGATCCCTGAAATACCCAATTATTTGTATATTCAATAATGCTGTTTTGCAATCAATAATATTTTATGTATTTATTTTCGCTCTAAACTACATTGTGTATATAATTATTGGATGTATTATCGTGTTTGATATCATTTTTTTGTTGTAACTATGTTATGCAATAATAATATTTTTGTAATTTGCTTTTTATCAGGGATGCAGACTTGTACGGGTTTTTCAAACCCTTTTCTGCATCCCTAGACATGCTTGTCTGAATAAATACAATACAATACAATACAATATAACTCTTGGGCCACCCATTGGCAAAAGTGACCATGTGACTATCACCTTCGAGATGGATGTCAGCAACATACAGGCAGAGGAGGAGTTACCTACGAGAAGCTACTATCATGCAGATTATGATAAAATGAGGTACCAACTAAAAGACATTGATTGGAGCTCTCAGTTTGAAAATGCTTCTGGAATACAAGCCTGGAATATATTTGAGGAGATTCTCCATAAAACCATAGAAGACTGCGTCCCACTGAAGAAAAAGAGAAAACGGAATAGACCAGAGTGGATGAACAGTGAAGCCCTAGAAGCAGTTCGAAGGAAAAGGAAAGCTTGGAATAAATATCGAAAGAGTAAAAGAAAGCAATATCCTGATGTGGATTTGCACTGGAAGGAGTACACCAAAGTAAGGGACATAACCACCTCTGTGATCAGAAAATCAAAATCTGACTTTGAAAACAAACTAACAGCTGAAATTAAGTTAAATGCCAAAAGCTTCTGGAATTATGTAAAGAAACAGACAAAATCAAAACCGTCATTGCCTGATCTACAAAAACCTGACGGAACATGGGCTAAAGAGGACCAAGAGAAAGCTGAGACCCTTAATGAATACTTTGGTAGCGTTTTTTCAGTGGAGGATATTCATACAGTTCCAATACTCGACAGAAAATGCAGTAATCTTCTCACTAGCATTGAATTTACACCTGAAGAAGTAGATGACCTGTTAATGCATCTAGACATCAACAAATCTCCAGGTCCTGATGGTATTCATTCGCGTGTGCTGAAAGAAACACATACTGAGATTGTCAAACCACTGCAAGTAATATTTACTAAGCTAATGAACGAAGGGAAAAATCCACCAGTATGGAAACAAGCAATAGTGGTTCCAATCTTCAAGAAGGGCAAGAAGAACGACCCAGCCAACTATCGACCTGTGAGTCTGACATCCATTATATGCAAGTCTATGGAGAAACTAGTAAGAAAGCATATCATACAGCATTTAGAGCAGAACAAGTTAATGTGTGATGAACAACATGGATTTCGGGCTGGAAGATCTTGTTCGACTCAACTATTAGAAGTTTGCGAGGAGTGGACAGATGTCATTGACCAGGGTCATAATGTAGACTGCGTCTATCTGGATTATCGAAAAGCATTCGACAGCGTACCACATCAACGGCTCATATGTAAACTCCAGTCTTATGGAATAGAAGGTCCCTTACTTGCCTGGATTAAAGACTACCTTTCAGACAGGACTCAGAAAGTTGCAGTAAATGGGAAAGAGTCGAGATCCATTCCTGTGACAAGCGGTATTCCGCAGGGAAGTGTGCTCGGACCAACATTGTTCAATGTCTTTATCAATGACCTGCCATCAACGGTTGACTCCCACATGAAGCTTTTTGCCGATGACACTAAGTTATACAGGACAGTGGACTCTAAAGCCGACTCAGATTTGCTACAGATGGATGTCAACACCGTAACAAACTGGTCCAATGTATGGCAATTGCCCTTTAATGAAAGTAAATGTAAAGTACTTCATTATGGAAGAAAGAACCAACAATTTAACTACACACTGGCTGCTGGTACAAATACATTTACAGTTCCATCTGGCGATGAAGAAAGAGATTTGGGAGTGCTGTTTCAACAGGACCTGTCTTTTAGCACCCATGCAGCAGATGCTGCCAAGAGAGCTAACATTAAGTTAGGAATGATAAAAAGGTCGTTTTCAGCCTTGCAAAAGAAGGGGTTCCTTAGTCTCTACAAAACTATTATTCGACCAACACTAGAATACTGCAACTCTGTATGGTGCCCAATACTCAAGAGAGATGAAGACATACTAGAAAAAGTCCAGCAGAGGGCCACCAGACTTCTTCCTGAACTGAAACAACAAGCATACCCAGACAGACTTAGAGAACTACAACTTCCTACTTTGGCTTACAGAAGACAAAGAGCAGACCAGATACAGATATTCAAAATCCTGAGAGGCTTTGACAGAGTGAATCCTTCAAAATTCTTCCAACTTGCCACTGGATCAATAACAAGAGGACATGATTTCAAGATTGTTAAACAACGTTTTAACACAAGACTTAGGCAGTATAGTTTCTCAATAAGGAGTGTAAACAACTGGAATGCCCTGCCTAAGGAAGTAGTCAATGCTACCACCATTAACCAATTCAAGTCATCCCTAGAAAGGTATTGGTGAAACAATCCAATAAAGTTTGAACCATACTTGAGACGGGATGCAACAGTAAAGAGGGACAAATAAGCGAAGCTTCCAGTCTCTACACCCAAGTATACCCAAGTAAGTAAGTACATGAACATTTCCAAATTGAAAAAGAGGAAGAAAGATGTGTAATGATAATTATTGGCCTCTGATTGTCAACATTTATCAAAAGAAATTATTACTGACTGCTACATGTACATGTACATGTACATGTATATCTGTCACAATGACTACATGTATGCAATAACTACAAACAAATGTTTCTCTTTTTGAACACCATACATGCACATGAACTCAGCAAGGGGCACAGTAAAACTTGTATAATATTATTTATATCCAGCATACTAAGAATCTTGCAATCTGATTGGTCTAAACGAGGTCTCATGATCAATGATAGATCTACCATCTACCATCTACCATCACTGAGCTAGGGGTGTGCAAAAGTACTATCACACTGCAATAGTACTTTTGTACAGTGCTTTTTTTGATGCTGCACCACTTGCCCATTGAATAAGCATAGCAAAGTAGGTTACACGAAATGTCAGTGTTTTGGTTAAGGCCAAACTACAAGTCAACAACGATTAATTTTAAGCGTTGGAAAAGTCAAATGCGCGCGCATCGACTTTATTACATGTATGCATGTTGTGCTTTGAACATAAATCGCGTAATCGACGCATGTCATTAATGACCCCGAAAAGCAAAACCATAGACATGTATGATATGATATGTGTTGACAAGTTCATCATTCTTTCAGATTTTTACCAGTTTTATTGACTTATTATAACTGAACTGAAACGCCCACGGTTTTGAGCAATGTTTGTAATAATTCAGCATTATTGGAAGCTAATTATAAGTATTGGCGTTGGAACATAGACAGTTGAAAGATAACAAGTGAGGTATTAAAGTTCATATACAATATTCATTTCAATCAATAAATTGTTAGATTTTTATGGCTAGATCTATACTATGCTGCTTACATAAAGAGTCTAGACGTCGCTGCGAATAAAAACTAGCTGAAGCTAAACTGTCTGCAGAATCAGAACACTGCGAGCGAAAACCTAGTTCTTTTAATTATGTAAACTTCACTTAGTTTAAATAGACCTTATTGCCGATGTGGGATACAAAACAAATATTAACCTCCTTTACTCGGGCAATGGATACAAACTAATCATAATCATTTTGCCTTGCGCGTAGACTAGAAGGGATGAGATTTAGATGACGTCATGCGCAGCGAGAATTAAAAATATGGCTGCAAGATTTTCAACATGAAGGTCGATTTTGCCCTATAATTTCCTGAAAAGGGACCATTAAACAGATTATTTCAGTCAAGTTGGTAAGTGGAACCGATATACAGTGCGTCCCAGAAAAAACTAAATCGAGAATTATCGATGTTTTATCATATACATGTAACTTAGTCACATTTATAATTAATAAATGACACATATTTGGAAAGCTTAGATCCTCCTCTTTCATTTGATGCAACTCATAGTCATACGATGCAAATTTCACGCATGAGTGATTCAAATCAATTTGAAGAGAGGAAACCAACAAGTCATTTGGCGGGCGGTATCTGAATTTCAAAGAGAAAATCACATTTCTAGAAAGTTGAGTTTCTGCCCTTTCATATGACACCTCAATCAGGGAAAATGAGCTAGGAATGACAAAGTTCTGTTTGTTTAAAGTAGCGCTTGCATAACATTCCATAATTTTATCAAACAAATTTGTTTTCAGTGGCTGCCCGCCGTAGCAACAAGCAGAAGTGACAGAAGACTTAACTCCGTTTCGTTCACAATCAGCCATGCATGAAGTCTTGGGCATAAGTTTGGTGGTGAGATCAATCCACCGAACCCACACAGGAGCGCCTATGGTCGGTTTCTGTCTCTAAAGAGAGGAGCCAACCGAACCCAAATCAGAGGCTAACGAACGAAAGAGACAGAAATTTTGGTCTATATCAGTATCACTATCAGTATGTATTTGTCAGTAATACTGCTATTAATATGTCTGAGTGCTATTTTTGCTAGCTATCTACATGCATGTAAAACTTTAGCTTACATGATTTAGCGCATGCGCATACCGTTCATCCGATCTAGTTTTTCGTGCTAAGTAGAGTTGACTCTAGGCCTACTTATAATTACAACTACTACTAGATCTTCTACTCGTAAGGTGTCTGAACAATAGAATCTAGAATCTACGACTTAATTGTTAAAATGACATCGGCTTTGGCCTTTTCTTGAGAAGTCGACATCGTTCTTGCTCAAATTTTAATAAGATTTGGGGACAATCAGAATACTAGGAATTACGGCGCTAGTTCAGAAGTCTATCCAGACTAAGCAATTCATCAATACGGTCGCTAACTAAACACAGGCGCGCGCTCGCACCCCACCGTCAGTACGGATGTAGACTAATTGTATTGTGCAGCAGTTTGCCGTGAGAAAGTGTAGATCTAGATCTAGACTAGGCCTACTCCAAAAAAGATAATAACATTGACACGAAACAGGTAAGAAACATAACAACTTTTAAATCATGACCATATTTATGGAATGCGCTTCCAGCTTATGTAATTGATAGCCCATCTGTGAACTCATTCAAATCCAACCTGGAAAAAGCATGGAGAGCTAAATATGACATGTACAACCCTAAAGAAATGTTTCCTTGCTATTGCATTGTCCGGAGCTCCGACGTAGGCGCAATCCCCAGTACATACAGATATTAATCCTGCTGCAGAGGGGCATATAAGTAATTATACTTGAAGCCCAACATCAAGGTAAATCAAGGTAAATATTGAACAATTGAATTGTCAATTGATGAAGATTTTGTTGATTTTCGGTAGATCTAGGTCTAGATCATCATCTAGACTTCTAGTAGTCTATGTTTTACTTTACTAAATACTAAAATTACTAGATCAAAGTTTTAGTAGGGTATCTACACGCTGGAGTTCCGGGACAAAGTCTGGATAGACTTCTCAACTAGCCCCGGAATTACTAGCACTAGATCTATATCAGTACATTCTCGTCAACTTAAAAGTTCAAGTAGATTATTGTGCGCAGGCATTGGCATAGGCATCGAGTCAGGGTAGGGCTCCAGCCGCTAGCCGAGGCGGGGCCGCGCTGTTATGCATTGGTATTGCCTTTGGCATTGCTTTTGCGGCCGGGCATGGCCAAAATAAATGGCAAGCTAATAATAGTCTTACACCTAAAATATACCAATATACGATTGCCAAATACATTAGTAAACCATGTTATAATGGCATGCAAGAGAAAGAGGATAGCAAATTGAGAACAAAATCTTACCTGTTTACTAGAAGTACCAAGTTTATTGTGACGATGATAAACTAGGATCGGTTTACTGTAGGCCTACAATATGTCCACAATTTTTTCGGAGTAAATAATGGTGATGACGTCAGGGTCACCTGATGCGCATGATGTCATTTTGATACTATTTCGGGAGAAAATAATGGTCTTGGTCCATGACGTAATGCTTTCGACTGTACAGCGTCATGACGTTGTATGATCGGGTTTATGATTATGGTTTTCTTTTAAAGGGGGTGTAGCATGACGAGACTACGTGTCTTTCCCGTGGCCTGACCCCCACATGTAAATCCTTTTCAAAATTTCATTTTGCTGCATGCCTTATTGCTTCATTTATTTGTTTAAAATGACATATTGTTTCTATAAGCTTTCAAATTAATGACCATATTTATTTCAGTCGATCCACATGATAACCTTAAATTATTTCAAATAACCTGCTAACGTCTTGTTTCATCACGACTGTATCTAACATCTACGGTATTCGTCTCGAACAGCAATTAAAAACTTCAATTATTCGGCATCTTCTCACTTCAGGGAGGTATATATTAATTTGTGGAGGAGTATATAACCCCGCAGCTTAAAGAAATTTCCTCTCCTATCTCATTCACGGAATCATGGAGTTACTCAATGCTGGGATATAGCGGCCCAAACCGTAGCTGGCAGCCCGTAAATATATATATAGTGAATCGTCAACCCTGATTCTTTAGTGTGTTTTGTTTCAGCATCACCCCCTCACCCTTCTCCCCCTCACCCTTCTCCCCTTTGGCATCTGAGGTCAATGCCCTAGCTTTCTGCAATCATCAGGCAAATGGGTAACAATGTTTTTGAAGAAGTCAAGAAGTTGATATTGCTTGGTTTATTATCTAGGCTAACCTCTGGTGGAATAGTCATGTGAATGAAATCATCATGAAAGCGTCGAGGAACTTCTATTTGATTAGATTTCTGAATAGGAAATAGAGCCCCTCCCGCTATCGGGCAAAATTTTGCCTTTAAGATGTAGCAGGTACATACTCCTG